>JAQFXU010001615.1:0-27177 GCA_034693705.1 Spatulosminthurus flaviceps | reverse complement strand
AAAATGATTGAAACGATTTATATTGGTTGGAAGTTACGTGTGCTGGAGTGCTTGCTAAGGCTTGCAAGTACTCTGGTACATTTGAAGGAAAGTGAATCGTATCTGAGGTGGTTAATATTGCCTAGTAATTAAGTGTACTAGAGTGCTTGCTAAGGCTTGCAAGTACTCGGGTACACCTGATGAAAAGTGGAGTGTATCTGAAGTGGTTGATATTGCCTAGTAATTAAGTGTACTAAAGTGCTTGCTAAGGCTTGCAAGCACTCACGTGCACTTGATGAAAAGTAGACCGTAGTTGATGTTGTTAGTTTTGCCTAGTAATTAAGTGTACTGAAGTTCTTGCTAAGGCTTGCCATTACTCTAGTGCACTTGATGAAAAGCAGGGAGGGAGGGGGGGCGGGCCGGTGGGTTATCCCTTATGTGAAGGCGTCCTCGTCGCCCGGCCTGGTAACATTGTTTATACACAATGGCTAACTTTCACATTATTTAAACGAATTACATATTACCAAGCAAGGTCAAGTATATTCAAGTATGGTCAAGTATGGTAAAATAAGGTCTCACACACTTTTGTGTTCACCTTGGGGGACCTGACGAGACCTGACGTGGCCTGGCGAACCATACTTGACCATACTTGAATTTATATGACCTGATATGATTTGAAACCATACGATTGGTTATTCAAATCATATCGGGTCACTTTGGACCTGGCATGACCTGCACTAATCATTTTAGTGATTCGGGTTATGCCAGGTCAAGTCAGGGCACGTCAGGTCTCGTCAGGATGGGGTTGGTGGATTATTGTGGAGGATAAAAAATGTAAAAAGTGGGGTCCACCTTGACATCCGATGAAGTTGACATCCGATGATAATGCCATTGGATAACGAAAACTTCCAGTGACCCGGACGTCCGGTCACCTTGACATCCCGTCTCTTTGACATCCGGTCTCCTTGACATCCGGTCACTATGACATCCGGTCTCTTTGACATCCGGTCTCCTTGACATCCGGTCACTATGACACCCGGTCTCCTTGACATCCGGTCTCCTTGACATGCGGTCTCCTTGACATCCGGTCTTATTGACATGCGGTTGCCTTGACATGCGCTCTCCTTGACATCCGGTCTTATTGACATACCGTCTCCTAGACATCAGGTCTCCTTGATATCCGGTCTTCTTGACATCCGGTCTCCTTCACTTTCTGTATCCTTGACATCAGGTCTCCTTGACATCCGGTCTTCTTGACTTTCGGTCTCCTTGACATCCGGTCTCCTTGACATCCGGTCTTATTGACATCCCGTCTCCTTGACATCACGTCTCCTTGACATCCGGTCTCCTTGACATCCGGACTCCTTGACATCCGGACTCATTGACATCCGGACTCATTGACATCCGGTCTCCTTGACATATGGTCTCCTTGACATCCGGTCTCCTTGACATTCGGTTTCCTTGACATCCGGTCTTATTCAAATCCCGTCTCCTTGACATCTGTTCTCCTTGACATCGGGTCTCCTTGACATCCGTTCTCCTTGACAATCGGTCTCCCTGACATCCGGTCTTATTGACATGCCGTCTCCTTGACATCAGGTCTTCTTGACATCGGGTCTCCTTGACATCCGGTCTCCTTGACATTCGGTTTCCTTGACATCCGGTCTTATTCAAATCCCGTCTCCTTGACATCCGTTCTCCTTGACATCGGGTCTCCCTGACATCCGGTCTCCTTAACATCCGGTCTCCTTGACGTCCGGTCTCCTTGACATCCGGTCTCCTTGACATCCGGTCTCCTTGACATTTGGTCTCCTTGACATCCGCTCTCCTTGACATCCGGTCTCCTTGACATCCGGTCTCCTTGACATCCGGTCTCCTTGACATCCGGTCTCCTTGAACGGCGGTATCCTTGACATCCGCTCTCCTTGACATCCGGTCTTATTGACATGCCGTCTCGTTGACATCAGGTCTCCTTGACATCGGGTTTCCTTGACATCCGGTCTCCTTGACATTCGGTCTCCTTGACATCCGGTCTCCTTGACATCCGATCTCCTTGACATCCGGACTCATTGACATCCCGTCTCCTTTACATCCGGTCTCCTTGACATCCGGACTCATTGACATGCGGTCTCCTTGACATATGGTCTCCTTGACATATGGTCTCCTTGACATCCGGTCTCTTTGACCTGCGGTCTCCTTGAGATCAGGTCCTCTTGACATCCGGTCTCCTTGACATCCGGTCTCCTTGACATCCGGTCTACTTGACATCCGGTCTTCTTGACATCCGGTCTCCTTGACATCCGGTCTCCTTGACATCCGGTCTCCTTGATCTGCGGTCTCCTTGACATCCGCTTCCCTTGACCTGCGGTCTCCTTGACATCCGGTCTCCTTGACATCCAGTCTTCTTGACATCCGGTCTCCTTGACATCCGGTCTCCTTGAACGGCGGTATCCTTGACATCCGCTCTCCTTGACATCCGGTCTCCTTGACATCCGGGCTCCTTGACATCCGGTCTCCTTGACATCTGGTCTCCTTGACATCCGGTCTCCTTGACATCAAGTCATCCTCAGAGAAAGCGCACACTGGTCATTGTCATTTGACGGGTATTCATTTAATATTAGCTCTTTGGGGGTGTTCTTTTATGATTTAAAAAGATTAAAAGTATGCAAAGCAATAATGATACTGGAATTATTCTTGAATATACCTAAACACATAATTTTTAGGCAGGCCTCTATATCATTAATCCAAACCAGGAGAATAAAAAATATTGTCTTGTTTAACTGTACACGAAACTGCTTCGGATTCTCACATTTAATTATGCTTATGTATAAAAGTATATGCATGTAATGCTAATTGGAAATAAAGGAGGAATAGGAAACTCTGTCAGACCTGCGGGTATAAATCGGAGTATAAACCCCCATTAATTTTTTTATGTATAAAGTAAGTATAGTATAAATAAATGTATGAGATTTGATCCCTTGCAATTGTAACTGTGATTTTAAGGATATTAAGTCCATTACATTCTACCCTGAATTTCTGAGTGGGCTTCATTGCGAATTGCAAAAGTTTTGAAAAAGCTTTGATTCCATAAAATATTTTGTACATATTTTTTGCGTAATGTTATAACTTGTGATAAATCTTCGCATTACAAGTTATTACCCTCTACACAGTATTTTCTTGCTACTTAAACTCTACACACACTAAGGCTTAACTTATACATAGAGTAAAGGAGCACAAAAAATGCTCCTCATATATTATTTCATACAATCTAGAAAGTACATACAACTGATGCTATAACTATGTACAACTCATGCTCATTATTCATATAAGCCCAAGTATACTGCTTTGTTGGGTGAAGGTGTTATCATATCAGGGCACCTTCATTAAATTACTCCATGAGATTTCCTTCGTGCGGGACTTATCTTCAGTATCTCTCGAGGATTCTGTACCAATATGTGTGTCTGCATATAATCCTAACAATACAATACATATTCACATTTTTGGGAGCAAATCTTTTCATTATACACAAGTAATAATTTTTTTTATTAATAAAGAGTTGAGAAAAAATCCTTTCAATATTAATGATGAAAATAATCATAAGACCATGATTTTTTGACAAATAGCACACGCAAAATGGAGCAATGCGAATACTAATGAGTGCCATGAAATTTGCGTAGGCACATTTCACCCATGTTTTTTTAATGCTTGGTTAATGCATTCTTTACGATTATTGAAATTTCCATTTGGTGAAGTTGTTAAATTTTAGGTGGGTTCTTAATTTCAACTTTTATGTCTCCTCCAAACCCTCAGACTTTTGTCTGCATAGAAAAATAAAAGCATCTTGTTATTTTCTGGTTCAAGTTCAGTATCCACCTTAATGTTCGCCAGCTAAACATTGAAACAAAGGTGTAATACTAATAGTGATAATTTCAAAGAATCAGACTGAGGATGATTTGTGTAAATGTGAGTAATACACCTTGTTTCATTTTCTACATCTATACACTTGAGCCCAAGCATCGGAATACATTGAGCGTGAAATTATTTTCATCTTTTTGTTTTCATTACAAATAAAGCTCCATTTAAAAAAACATTGTTGTTTATGGCGTCTGGGTGAGATACCTTCATCTTGTGTGTAAAGATTCTTGGAGCGAATCCACATACACAGGCATTTACAACAACTTTACACGAGTAGTAGTAAATACATACGTGACATACTCAATTATTATTTGTTAACTGGAAACGTGCTGTAAAGCTGAGCTTGGGGGCAGCGTATGAACATACATATGGATTTATGTACTATATGCTCAAGTAAATCCAATCTTTCGTGAGATGAACTCATGTGCAAGATTGAGAGCAAAGTAGTAGATAACTTTTGGTACAATGTGAAGATAGTGAAGAACATCTTCAATAATTACTATGACACTGACACCAAGCTATGGTGTGTATTAACTTTACATTGTACAGAACCAATAATTAAGTATAGTAATATGATATCTATACATATAGTAAATCCCCAAATTGTAGCAGCACGGACTTGGAATGTAAATAAGTAATTACAGGTTTTGAAGGTGCTATTAGGAACAAACAATTACCAAGTACACAAAAGAAATAAGTTCAAAAATCATGTTCCGACGTGCTATTGTACTTCTCTAGCTCCTGTACATACAGTACAAGGCATGCTAAAAAAGTTAATATTGGTAACAAGAATAAAAGTTCACTTTTTCTCTTTTTCTTAATTGACTCAAAAGTTTGTGGGTAAATTGTGTATTTTTTTCTACTTTTACTTTATGCATGAAGTTTGTACTCCAAAAAAAACTTTTTTTGCAATCTTCCTTAATGACACGAGACTTTCGAAATCTGACGCCCAAATATTTTTAAAGGACTAAATTGCTGTACCATTGCTTTTACAAACCCTTGGTTTAAAGTAACATTATTTCGCCTCGTGTATAATATAATCTGGTGTTATTATTATTATTTGTTCATGATAAATAAAAATAATAATTATCTTGAATTTTTGCTTCAACAATGATAATATTTGATTTGATGTCAAAATTAGACTGGAGGCAACCACAGAAGTTTGGTTGGAGCTTTTAGTGTTGCAGTAGCAGTCAGAATAGGTAGCTTGGCTTTGTTACAAATAAAGGCCGGAGGTTAGTTCCATTAAGAAGTGATTTTTTTCTATGTCATACAATATAATATATAATAAGCTCCCAGCAAATCATTTAGCCTGAATTTTATAGATTCACTAATTATTATTATTGTCATTGGTTTATACAGGTTATGAGAAAAGTAATTAAACGTTGGATGTTGTAAGAGTCTAACCAAGAGTTAACCAACGTTGGAGGTCTGGTTTATAAATACATACAGAGTATTTATTGGGTACAATGTACGTATACAGAGACGGAGACAGTGTATGTGGTATATTGGTATAGGAAAAATCATGTAACCGCATTCGTGACCACTGATACGATCCCATGATTATAATTTATTTATTTAATTTCACTCTCTTTCATTTGATACATTTGTTTCTATTCTCTATAATAATTGCTCCTTCCGTTCCTACAAGTTTTACATCCGTTGCTTTGATTATTTATGCTACCTTTCCTTATATCTTTGATTTGTATTATTTTTTTCTTGTATAATACCATGAAGACAATGTATGTATATTAGAAATTATATCATTTTTCCTATCAAATTTCATTGTTAGAAGTTTTCAGACGAAAAAAATCTTCAAAGTTGTGAAGGAGGAGGAGGGATGTAAGTAAATATCTATATAGTTTCTATTGATAGTAAAAGTGTAGCTGCTCAACTTGTTTTTACTCGATGGCGTGTCGGTTGGAAATTCATAGAATTCCATTCCCCTCCTCTTGACAAGTGAATTAATTAGTTTTGTCGAGTTTTTTGACGGGAACAACTTTCCGTTGTTCCTTCCTCATTCCTATGAGATCCTTTTCATGAATGAAAGAAAGAAAAAAATGCATTTTTCCTATGATTTTTTTTAACTTAAAGTGTGGGGTATAGCGTGTAGTCTACGATAAAGCGCATAGTTAATTACAGTAATGTGCTATGAATTTGAAATTAGTGGAAAATTTAAAACGAATTTCATGCGAATTCTGATATTCATTCTCTTATATGAATGTACTTATGCACGTGCGTATGAAAATGTCTCAAATATGAGGCTTCTAGTATTACTCATGGTTAATCATAGAGCTTGTTGACGTTGGCTCATCCGTGACTTTTCACGTAGGTAATTTATGCAACTCAACTCATATCACATTCACACATTATTATAACAATAGTATTGTCCTATACAGTGCAGTGAATGAAGTTTTTTTAAATGGAAGGACTAAGCATGTGCGGACATACGGTTGATCACGTAATTAAATTCTGAGACTTCTCTCAGACTTGACAGAGCTATAGCCACACTGTCAATTAAATATATGCATCCTTTTGGAATAGCGCATATGCTAATATTATTGTTGTAGTGGAAATGGACATTTTACACTTGCTGTGTTTTGCAAAATCCTGGATTTGCATGTCTTTCATTGTTTTTTATGACTTTCGTTGCATCGCATGCTTTTTTCTTCATGTCCTGTGAATCTCACATGTATGCATTTTTATTTAGCCTTACTTTTGCTATAGCTATAGTAGACATGAAGGATTATTATGCACATATTTTAAAGTTAAAAAAATTCAACAATAACAGAAGACTCTTCACAGGTAATTATCTCTTATTTAATGCACTGAATTATTTTCTAGAATTATGCAATTTTTTTTAGCATGAGAAGAATCCTATTCCTGACTGTGTATGTACTAAATGTTGCGATTACTACAGGTAAGAAAAACGCAATTAAACTTTTATTATTTATTGTTATAGAGTTATTATCATTATGTGTATAGGCTATTCTAGAAGCCTTTGTTAACCGTGTAGCTTATTGCAATACAATGGAATCTAATTATTACTATTGTACTTACTATAAATGAAGACTAATTTGATAACTACCTTTTCCATGCTAATATACGGCAGGTATTGATTTTGTTTCTCAGCTTTAATGTATGTAGACCTCCAAGTGTTATTTAGTGAATGAAAAACTTGTTCTGATTTTTAAAAAAAATATGTTACAAAATACCTTACAAATTATATGGAGAATAATAGTAATAAAATTTATTTGAGAACTACACAATAATAGCTACTTGACTTTTGTATGTGAAAGATATTCAATAACATTTTTCTATTGGAGACTTATGGCAAGTTACGATTTTTATTATAGATTAGTACACTTTTTATTCCCTAGCAGTTTTGTGAAGATAGGAGTGATTATAGGAGAAAAATGTATAGTCTCATGTCTGCTCAAGTCAGTTCTAATTGGGTTTTCGTGGGAAAGAGATGAAGAGGATGATATGGGGAACATTTGAGGAGGAAAAGACGCTCACTTTCTTTAGATATAACTTGTCATAATAGTAGTAATAATATCTACTCAAAAGGATTTTCCGCTATGAAGAGTTCAACGTTAAGAAAAGGTTACTTTTAAAAATTATATGGAAGTTTATAAGTGCAAATAATACTTTGTATATTTATTTATGTATCCTTTACCATAGATATGTATATTTAACGTAGGCAGTGATTAGTGATAAAAATGCATCGTTTAATGTTCAAGTACATGCATCCCTTTCCTTCTTAAATTACACTGTGTAAATGGAGGGGGGATTGAGTAAATGTAACTTTTCCTTATATGAAGCAAAAAATAAAATTAGAGGAACAATGTAACACAAGGAAGCTACGATTTTGATGAAGGATCAGTTGAAACTGTCGTCAATAAAAATTATCCTTAGAATTCATCACTGTTTACACTTAAACTTACCATTGCGTTTTTCAAGCAGCAGATATAATCATATCATTGTAGCTCATCACACAAGGTTTAAACGCAAGCATCGTAGAGAGAGAGAGAGAGAGAAAATTCTAATACAATGGTAAAAATAAATGACAAAATTAACTTGATTATCTCCATGTAACAAGGTGCGGATGTGGATATGCGTGGGATAAAATAATTTCACTATTTACAATAACTTGGAGCCAAAACTAGTGCAAAGCTTTTTGTCTTCACTTTTTTTTACCATACAAAATTTTTTATTATTAAATATACAATATTGAGCATATATAAAACCATGCCTGAGGGAAAATACAAGTCCCATATGACAAATTCATAACTTCCAGCAAGCATGGTCATACATTTGATGAGGTTTACTAATATATAAAATGTGGACAAATCGTGAGAAAAAAATCTCTTGGAAATTGACAGGACAATAACATCTGAGGAAGGGATTTCTTATGGAGCCACGCTACTCTGTACACTAAATATCACCAATATTAAATAAGCATTTATCAAAAAGATATTGTATTACAGATCTTAATACGTTTGCTTAATAGATGTTTATCTACGTACGTAAGACCCTTGTACGTACATTATATTATCGTGCCTTGTCAATGACAGCGTCACAGCGTAATTTGATATCATTTGTTGTCAAGCAAAAAGGAACATGATTTTTTTTCCTTCTTTGCTCTGAATTTTTTCCTCTTACAATTCTTCAGCTTCTCTCATCAATTAGGAAGGATACAAATTTCCAAATAAATTATTGTCTTACTTTTTATAAAATATTGAGGAAATGTGAGCCACAAGGAGTGAGACACTTGATGGGATTTGTCAGTGATGCAATGGTTGAAAGGGTGCAGTTTTCAGGAAAAAGTGCATATTTTATTTTTAATATTTGAGAATTTTCCATTGTAACAACTGAGCCAACATATGAAATATATAAGTTTGATGTGAAATACCTAGCCCGTTTAAGCACATTTTCCTCAAAGTTTGACTTTAAACAGAGAATTTTACCATAGCGGTCAAATGAAGTAAAGGAACAAAAGCGTTTTTCTTTTAGCATTGTAGTTTTTTTATAATACACACACGGTTCACATACAAAAGCTAAAAGAGAGCTTTTAAACTACATGATATATTGTTGTGTACAGTAAATAAGTATTAAGCTAGAAAATAAAGGTATAACCCATGTATTAAAATGTAAGGCACTGGGTATGGAGGAATGTATAAAAGAAAGGTACTCAGGGGGGAAGTCCATTAGTCGGCATTTGTCCGTTGGAGTGAACGTGTGTTTTTTAATCAATGGAAAGGGAAGAAAAACTATAACATTTTATTTACTCCTTTCTCGCTTTAATTAAGTCTCATGAATTTTGCAAAGTGCAGGATATTGCTAAAGTGCCAAGGAATTTACATAAGATATTAGCAGAGTTGTGAAATTTTTTTTAGCACACGACTGCTTGCTATTTAAAAAAAACATTTTGACACCCAAAGTTATTAGCCTGAGTGAAGATAATTTTTGGAAGAGTGGAAGTTCTTTTTGGAAAATTATTTGTGTGGAGCTAAATGAGCAAGTCCAAAGGAAGGAACATTATGGGACAAAGGGTAAGGAATCTTGATTTAACTGAATTGATAAAGATTTGTAAAATGAGCGTGAATTTTTGTTATCTGCTTTTTATTTACTTATCGTAATATATCTGCATTTTTCCAATAATATCATCATCCCATGCTGTTTAATGTTATTTTTGGTTCGGAAAAAATGTTTTACCTCTTCAACTTTTGTTACTGAGAGGCAAGCGCTTTGGTTAGTAAACAAGGCAATGACTTTTTAACGTAGCATCTTTATTATCTATGTAACGTCTGCAGCTTAATAATCTTCTCATTAAAAAAAGAGTCTCGTGCCGTGCAGACCTTGCGTGTGTGTATAAATACATACGAGGATTTAGTACAAGAATGAGAAACGACAGCCACTTTAATAAGATGTTTATCTCTGACTGAGTAAGAGTCAAAATTCAATAATCATAATAATGAGCTGGAGTTAAGTTAATGCTAACAAGGTGCAAACAAGTTCATTAAGGCTCATTGTAAAAGCACCTGCTTCATTTCTAAACCTCCAAAGTTTTAACACTTAGAAAGCTTTTTTGACAATTGACAAATTGTACGTGGCTTTGTAGGTGGTCCTTTTTTTAACAACCAGAGCACAAATTTATTAACCAAGATAATTTATCATCCTGAAAACACAATTTATACTCTGAAGGTTCCAATTATTATTGGCAATTGATTAATCATTCATTGATAAGTAACGGATTTTATAGAGAGATTGTATTCCTTCGTAAATGGCCTGTAGAAAAATGGTTTCATCCCTGTCACTTAAGGTTATGCTTTGAAATAAGATGAGACCATTAATCTATTTACTATAAGGCTTCTCTTACCTATGAATTTACATGGTGATTGTATCCCATCAATTGTAAGTACGACACTCACGCAATACTATAATTTCAATAGGATTTAGCATGAGAATTGGCATTAAATTGAAATCTTCTACACTTATTGAAAATGAAGCCAAATTTGGTGAGGAGTGAGGAGGAGTCAATAATTTTTTCTTTCTGGCTATTTTCCACGCTTAAGCAGATCGTGACTTCACAATGGATAAAATTTTCTCACATGTATTTTAATGATAATGTTTAAGGTGCCATTTAATATTGGTCCTTGAGTCCTCTAATAATTATTGATTAAGGCGTTACACATGGTTTTGATTCCAATCAGAATCATTAGTCAAAATTAGGCTTTAACCGCGGCTACTTTTACTAATAATAAATATTTTACAACACTATTTTGAGATCATTTGGGTTTGTTGCAATTTACCAACATTTTTGATAAGGAATTTTTTGTCCTGCCGTATAGTCCTGCATGTCCTGAAATCTGCAATAGGCGTATTGAGTGCAAAATGCAATGATTATATGGGACGCCTTAATTTCATAGGGGCTGTTTGTTACAGAAATAGCATGAACAAATGTTACAAGTAAACCACGAATTTTTATAAGAAAAGATACCATCAATTTCTCGAAGATGAGAAGATTTTTCTTTCACATAGTAAAAATACATACTGTAGACTTATACACATATACTCTATTTATATATGTCAAACACGTAAATCCAAGACATTACCCTTGCATGAGTTTACGTAGGTGAAATAGTTCATTATATTACTCTGGCCCAGAAACTTCACACTTACTTCATACGACAATCTCATGTCAAGTGTCAAGGGTTGAGAAATAATAAGAGAGAAAAAAATGTAATTAAATCCGACTTTACAGCAACACAATGTAATGTGAATGTTTTGAATGGAGGTACATCCTTATGTGCATACGTAGCTAGTAGCAATATTACATAAGTGAGGATATAATTATGAGCAATGCACCAACAAATAACATGTATTTTCCTTCTTGAGTGTAGTGCTAGCCCAGCCAAAGCAAATGTAAAGGGAAAATACAAAAGGAGTCTTTAATAATGAAATATTTCTGTCGTGCTTTCCCACAGGCTCTCCTCTACGCTCCCAGCCTCTGTTGCATACTACTCCTTGTAATATCATCTAGTCCTAATGTTTTGGCTGAAGATGAGGAGGGGGTAATTAGTGAAAGATCACCGGTCTACCAGAGTGGATTCCAACCTGTGCACATCAGCCCTCAAGATGCAGCTCATCTCCGACGAAATCTTGCACATCAACAGCCTCGAGCTCCAACTTACTATAGAAAGAGTAATGCACCGTCTTCAGAATCACAGGAATTAGATGCAGATGGGGTAAGTTACTTTGATCATTTGATGCACAATCAATTGGAAAAACACTAAATACATATACACGCTCTAATTGCTTTATCATATTACCACACTTACACAGCTTGTTGTCAGATATTGGATTTGTTTTTATTATTGTTTAACACCAAGTTTTTAATTATTATTGTTGATGATGCTATAAAAAAATTAAATTAATTTTTGCACTTACTATTATTATTGTAATTAAAATAGAAGCCTAAAAGCTACGCTTTTGCTTACGCTGTCAAAGATGGTGAGAACGGGGATGATTTTTCTCACAAAGAGCGTCGTGAAGGGAAAAAGACCATTGGGGAGTATTCAGTCCTTTTACCCGATGGACGGACACAAGTAAGCAAAATCATTATGAATCACTTTTTTTACACCTTGTAATGGATTATGTATTTTCATGCTTCCTTCACAGTAGTAAATGGCCATATAGATTAAGGAAAAAAGGCTTTAGTAAATTTGCTCATAGGCACCAAATCCTAAAATTTTATTTAGTGCAATGCGTTACTGTAGGGACATACATAGATTTGGTAATAACTCAGAGCCCGCGCTTATACGTGTGCGTACATATACGGGGACATGAGGAACGACACTATGTACTTATACGGACTCGCAGCTCACTGAAAATGTTGTTGATGAAATTGAAAGGAGGTTCTCAAATTACATGGAAAAACTCGGCGGAAATCACACGCTACAGTTGATTTTCCATTGTAATTATTTTACCACCTTACTGTGTATAACTAATGGGAATGGACATGTACACGGTATGTGAGTCAGTGGGCTGTTTAGGATGTTGGGTTAACTTCTTTCTCATGACTTTTCATACCTAATACAAATGACTGTGTATATTGACCAAGAGACTCACAGGGATTACTTTACATGGAGCTCCTCATTTCAATTTATTTATACTTTGTGCACATGTCATTGTATTTTTCTACATTGATGCTATGAGATTTCCTGACGAACGCACTCACTCACACTTTGTCATATGTATGTATAGTGGAGGAAAAAAAGTGAAAGCTTTATAACCTGTTATTATAAAATGCTGTATTTACTTTAAAAAATTGTTAAAAAAAATTAATGCGAGTACTTTCATTGTGAAATCAGGTGGTAAGGTATACATCGGATGCAAAGGAAGGTTTCAAAGCTGATGTGACTTATGAGGGTGGAAGTGGTCATTTGTCGCAACAGGCCGGAAGTCAACAACATACGAAGACAACACCTCGTTACCAACCTGCTAGTTCGGTGGCATCTGCACCTCAACAACAAATTAGCTCGCCATTTTCTGAATCAGTGGCTTACAATACAAGGGGACCGACTGTTCCATCTTACGAAGCTTCACTTCCTCGAGCTACACCTTCAAGAGCTGGACCGGAGGAGATTCAAGGGCCGATTTATCTCTCTTACCCTTTAAAAGCGCGGAGACCTAGCGTGTCTCCCCAATATTATTACAAGAGTTCGAGAGACCAATCAGCCCAACCAGAACAATATTTGGCAGCGTCCCCTACTCCCGTAGTTTATAGAGAGAGTCCAAGACCTAGACAATATAAGGCTAAAGTTAGGTCTCAAGCAAGTTATCCTGGGCCAAGTCAAATTACATACTTATCGCCGAGTCCTACACCTTACCCCGGACCATCTCCTAGTGCTTACCCAGCGGGGCCAAGCCCATCGGCATATACGTTGGCGGGTCCTAGCCCAACTCCGTATTCCAGGAACTCTTACCACAAGGCCTCACCGACCCCAGGGTCATATAAATACTATCCCTCACCCTCACCCAATGCCCTTTACGAAAGGGAGGTTTCAGTCTCACCTAAATTCTCAGCACAAGTACAACGGGTACCAAAAGTTAATACTCGTTACTCCAAAATTGATTCTGCAACACCAACACAGGTGGCCTCACCTTATGGCACTATCACCAGAGGTCAGAGAGCTGGTCCAGACCCTAATAACGGAGGACCTCAGCACGTCACCCCAGCACGTTCTAGTGGTGGAATTAAGTACTTGAAACGAGGACCATCACCATCGTCTCTTCCTCCACAACAAGTTCATAATAGTGTTCAGTACCTTCAACGTGGACCGACCCCCACACCCATCCAGTACGTTAGTCATGGCCCATCTCCAACCCCTTCTTCCGCCTATTACCAAGACTCTGGGGAGCAATTATTAAATTACGATGAAGGATCCTACGTCACTGATGATAATCACAAGACATTGGTGCAGAACTTCAGAGCCGGTCCCACTCATGCTGCTCTTCTTCAAGAACAATCAGTTCGCCAAACTTATACCCCTGGGTCTCCCACCGCTTCACCTCCGGCCAGATCGCCTACACCCCAAGCTTATTTTGACAGTCAAAATGCCATTAATGGAGATCAATACTCACCTGCTCAACAGTATGTCTTTACAGACCAGGCTGGTAATCCTCTTAGTCAAAGTGAAGAGATTTATTTGAATCAATTACAAAAGCAACAAGTACAGATTTCACCGGTCAAGTCTTCCGTGGCAACGTATACCACAAAATATTTGGGAAATACTCCCAAACCTGATCTGTTTGAAAGTACAAGTAATCCCGGGATCCCGGTGGGACGACCTGTACAACCATCTGTTGGTGGCTTGTCTTATCTCGATGCTTCTTCCAGAGGGCCTGGGCAACATAAAGTTGGGGTGAAGGAAGCTCTCTCGAGGTTACCAAATATTAAGTTACCCACAACCAGAACTTACGAAGTTGGTGCACCGGACTTTGGCTCCAGCGTTAGTTATAGTAATGATGACAATAGGAGAAAGAAAGAGCGTCAGTTGTATGCAAAGAATCTCCGCTCTAATCCACATAATCTCCATGATGGTATTTTGAGAGAATATTTAGTAGAGAAGAAACTTGGAGTCACTCCTTCATATGAGGATCAACTTGTTTAGGTTCAATTTTAAAATTAGAGAATAATGTAAGGAGAGAATGTATTTGGTTTTTGCTATTTTACTTTATGAACGGAATGTAAAATCAGTTTGCATTTAACAGATGTGTATTAATACATACTTGTAAATATATTATTTTTGTACAAGAGAAATTCTTCTGAAAACAAATACTGTCACGTGCTTGATCTTCTGTCACATACATAACGTTTTATTTTTTAATAAATAAAATCATTGTTTTTATTTTCCTACAAATAAATGCGGATTGTTCAGAGGGAATAATGTCTATAATGAACAAATAAATAGAATTAATAATAACTAAAAACCTTATTGTAGCTATGCATGAAGATTACATTCTCCAAAACTTTTCCCTGCCTATACGATAGGTAAATAATATATTCCAGTATCGAGACCTTCAGAGACGTCGCTGGAGTACAGGTTGACATTTTTAGGGTAAGGACTGGAAGCCGGGCTGAAATGAAGGCTATGATGCTTGGTCAACTCATCTATATCTATAGCTTGGAAGTGTTTACTGCATACCTCACATTGATATCCACTTTCGTTGAGAAGTGAATGCTCACTTGGGCATGCGTCAAGAGAGAGTCAGCTGTTTGAAAGTCATCTTCGAGATATTTTCGATATCTTTATCATTGGCATCATGTCCAGATTTCATCTCGTACCGGCACTTTTTTAGGTGAAACTGAACATGGGAGATGGTGATAGTTTGTCAGGTTCCGAGCGTAGAGATATGACCGATTTAACGGACAAGTTTGAGTTTGTTGAACAGTCAAGAGTCAAACGGCTGTATACTGGGGTGGTTTTTTGCAAAGTGTTTGTCTGATGAGGTGAGATTGGGTGGAGGAGTTGATCGTAGTTAATTATGAGGAGGTCGGAATGTTCAAAAAAGAAGTCTTCGTTTGGGATGGTAACCGATTTTTCCAAACTTGTGAGAGTATTCACCACGTTGACATCGTCATCGTCGGTTTGAATCGCCTCATACATGCGATGCGTGGGAAGGGCAGAGATGCCCTCTTTTGTATCTAATAAATAAGGATTACACTTCACTGTGAGTTACGCATGGATCCTAGAATATTAATATTATGTTAGTTACAAGAAATTACATTCAGAGAAAAGGCGCCTCTATTGTAGAACGTTGTCAGGCAGTTCGGCGTCAGGTAGTTTCCTAACCTTGGTTTTTAGCTCCGCCTTCACAGATTCTAAATATTTATTTAAAAATTCTATGGTTTTAATTGCATTAGCACTAGAGTTCAAGAGATTGGAGCAGCCATTGCAAAGTATAGAATCCTGAATGTTATCGAAAATGTTTGGTTCAACTAATGGTTTTATAGATGAAGAATAATTATTGCTAAATAAATGTTGCAAAGTTGCAATGGATTTAGCTGTAAAATGTATTTCTCCTCCACGTTGTAAACAAATCACACAGTTTGGCTGGGTCGTTTGGGGGGTGTTTTCATTTAGCTTGTTTTTAGTAAACGCCATTGCATTGCAAAAACGTCAATGGCTGACAGTAGAAATAGAAAATAATTAGTTAATGTATGCTGTTACACTGTGGTAGGTAAAAGCGGTCGTACATTTTATATAAGTAAAGTCGACGGTATAGTACATAGTTTGCAAAGTAACAAAAACAATTGAATTGATGCTGTGTATACGCGCAAGTCGACAGTGTGGTAACAGTAACAGTCGCGAATTAGAAAAAGCCAGAAGAGTTGATTGTGTGTATAGTGTGTTTACAAAGTTGTGTGTTTAGTAAGTAACGTTGACGGCAGGAGTTACAAAGCAGAAAAGCCAAAGAGTTGACGCTGTAGGCTGCGCTGTACGTATGAGTACAACTGATTGGTGTAATAAACAGAGTAGAAAAACCATAGAAACTTCCACTTCAGGCTTCCACCACAACTTGGACAAAGTAGACACTCGTCGTATTGCGAATTGCGATGGATCTTTCAAATTGATATAATTATGTAGATATATATTGGTATTTTGGTATTTATTCATTTAGGTCCTTTAGGCTTTCGCCCATGACCAAATTATGTAGCTATATAGTAAGGGATACGGGTTTCAAAATCATCAATATGCTCAAATAGTTACAAGGGGGAATACAAAATGCACGTCTTTGTTTATGTCATGTCAAGAATGTAGAAATATTTTATTGATTCATTCAAACTCGAAAAAGTTCTCGACAAGATTCATTCCGTAAATACAAAATGAAGCTTAGAAAAAACAAACTAATCTCATTGTCATTTAACAACAAGAAGTATATTGCCGATAAGACTGAGTTTAGTGCATAAAATAAATAAAATAATTACGGATTTATTTCATTGCTTTAGTAGAGTTACGACTAACAGAAGAAGCACTATAGCTACAATCACTGCTGTGATGGCAAATAGGCTGATCACAACGCCGCTAGCAATTTGACTCTTGCCTGAAAAGAAAAAAAATTGCACAGTGACGTTGACGTCATGGTTAAAAATTAGACTTATAAAAATTACGTACCTGATAATTTTGATTTTGATCCCAGTGGATAATCGTCACTATTTCCTTCATGAAATTCAACCCTAACGTCTTTCCGAACCATGTCTAATGTCTAAACATCAAAAGGTTAGATTCAAATATATATTACAATATGACCATACTCAATTTATATTGATGCATTTGTAACGTAACTACGCACAGTAAGAATGACAATGGACTAAAAGTTTCAAACCTGTGAAATATTATTACGGCAACCGCAGAACCAGCAGTTCAACAAGCACTTGGCAGTTTGGCACACTAATATGCTTTATCTTTGTCGCACATTTATCTCACGCAGCGCTATCAGTTCTAGTTATAAAAGCTGGGTCGGAGATTAAAATATGGACTTAATTTTTTCTTGCTTCATATAATATATGCGTGGACATAATTATGGGAATGTGATGGCAAGAACTTCAAGAAGTACATACCAAAAGTTTCAAACTGGTAAATTAAAAGCGGTGTGCTATTGTGAGGCGGTGTATTTCTGTTTTAATGGCGTTGTGTTATTTCGTATGCATGACTTCCTAGTTAGAAGCTCTTACGTGACAAAGCTCTCTGCAGTAACAATAATATTTGTATTCGTTGATAAAAATGCAATAAACAGTAAACTGTACGCATAACCTTTGTAGGAACCTGGGTGGACATCAGTTCCCAGTAAAGTTCCACCTTTTAATAATTTATTACCTATAAAAATATTTTCGGATCACTTCATCGGATTTAGAGATAGTTTTGAAAAGTCTTATAATTTTTTGAAAAATGCTTCGATGTCTTCATGAAATAGTTTGGCCTGTATTGGTTGCATTTTATACAGATGTGCATATACTTACAGAAAATATTAAAAAATTAATGGGAGATTATTTTGACAATTTATTTTTAAGGAAATTTATAGTAGATAATTTAAACCATAAAATTACAAAGTAGGTACAGTTTCAGATTTGCAGACGTAGAAGAAGATGATAGAATAAGAAAGTCATGGAAATGCGCGACATAACAGGATTTTCTCACAGCGAATTGGCCTAATGATAGAGTACCACATCGCGCATTGAAGTCAAATAAGGTCAAATTTTGTCCTAAGAACTAGGCACAGCTTAAGATCTAGCTCGGAGCATCAAATTGTGATTTCAATGATATTTCATACCTTTTAAAAGTGGCAACTATATGATCCAAGTGATAATTTTATCGAATTTCAATTGCGCTTGTCCAAATTAAAAAATTAAAAATCTCACGAAAATTTACACTGTTGTCACACGAATTGTCTCGTTTATAATTATTGTCGTATATTTTTTATCAGCTTGAAGAAGATAGAATCGGATTTTATGTAAAAAATATACAAGTTTTATACATTCACAATAGTAGATTTTCTCTCTTGGTGTTCAATTCTTTTGACCAAAATTGTTATCGACAAAAACTGGAAATTCTTTTAAGCATCACATCTACATTGTTATTGCGATATGTGAAAATCATTTTTGTTTTGACTCCATGAAACTTCAGCGAAGTTTAGTTTTTAGTAACCCGAATGAATTAAAATATGAGGACACTGCTCTCGATTGACTTTCCGGGTTGAAAGTATGTTGAGAAAGTTGCCGGCAACTCCATTCCGCTCTTGATAATGTAAGTATACTTTTACGAAACGTGATTGAAAGGATGGTTTGATAACTTTGATATTTTGGTGAACAAAGGTTAATAAAACTGTAAACCGCCCGAACAATATAATAAAAGACAGCTCACATCACTCTCGTTCCAGGTCATCCGAACAAAAGTGTGTTGTCGTTTATGACTTTTAATGGTATGAAAAAATGTCTACGTGGACAATATGCATAGTCAAAAAAACAGTTTCTTATGCACACTTGAACAACTTTCTGACTATAAATTGATAGTTTAGATGCATTCAACTAAACTCACTTGTTCAAGAGATGTGACTTTCCGGAAATATTTTTATTCAACTTGAAACCAAAAAACTTCCAGTTCAGTACCTTTTTAACAGCTGTTGAGAGTGTAGCATTTATTTTATTTTCCTTCAACAGGGCTGAATTCGGAAAAATGGGACTAAAATACTTAATTTTTGGAACGTTAACGTATGCTCTTTTTGCTGGACTTTTGTATGGGGTTAATACCTTCGTAACGAAGGTGTCCGCGTATCCTATAAATACGCGTATTTTCACGTAACTTATACGTACGAGTAGGATTTTTCAGAAATATACGCAAGAATATACGCAGGCCTGAAAAATTTAGAAAACAATCCTACAAAATAGGCAGGTTACTCAGAGATGTCTTCGAAATATAGGAATCTAGGTACTGGCGAGTCAAGCAACACTGAGCCCTGAGGCGCGGGGCTTCATGCGGCATTTAGGCTTAGCCGACACAAAAGCATGAAGCTCCGCCTCAGAGCTCAGTCTGGCTTTCTGGCTTGACGCGCCAGTACGCATCTTTAAACATACAGAAGTAATGTGTATTGCACCAAAGGGGCAATATGCAAGCCAAACACACAATTTTCAGAAACCTATATTGAGTACTTTTTGGCTATGTTGCCTATCTTTTTGTATTTCTTCCGTTTAATTTAATCAACAACTATTAATTTTGAGGACCCGCGGGAGAAACGTATTTTGAAACTGCTATTTTATGAGTACTGATGAATCATTAGTTATGATATAACGTATAATCAAATAGTGAAGCAAAAGTTTTTATAAACATTTGAGCGATTTACAGTGTTATCAGGAAATAACTCTTGCTGGTATTGTGTAAATCATCAGAAATTGTTGTTCATACAAAAATTAATTATATCATTGTGTTTGAATGTTCAAGCTGAAATTCATTGTATTTTTTTAAAACCTCTGGCGATTTGGGATGTTGGGGGGGGGGGGGTAAAGGAAAAAGGTACACAAAATACGTATTTACTGTTTATCACATTATATTTATTCGCAAATATGTACGCACATCATCCATGTGAAATATAGGATACGGTGTACGATAGGGAAAATTAAAAGGGAAAAAATATACGCGTAAATGTACGCTAGAAAAAATTTGAAATATACGTACGAAAGTAGGTACGCTAAACCATTTGGACACCTTTGCCTTCGTTCAACATACCAATGATAAACAAGTAACTTTTTAAGCGAATGGATTTTAGCCCATCATATTTTCATAATATCTGTCTCTAAATAATTTAAATAAATTTTGAATGTTAAGACACTAATTTATGGGCTCGCTGGTCTTGGTGTAGCTTCAACCATAGCGATTTACTTGTTTGTGTGGGCCTGGAGCAATGCAAAGGCTTTGTGGTTTTACGGTAAGAAAAATCAAGTTTCTTCAATTGATTTTTAATTTTAAAAAATTTTTCATTAAATAATTTTACCTTCAATTACTTGTGAGCCCCGTGTTTATAGCGGCCTTCATACCCCTTTTATTATCAACTTTCTTTGATAATCTCACAACATTGGATTTATGGAGAGAGCCAAATAGTCTATTTCTGTCGGAGTACTTACAGGCTGAGGATCACCATGTTCATAACGTCGCAACCTCAAATTTGGTACTATTTAATGGAACTATACTCATGCCGTTAAATTTTGGTCCTTTGGAGACTAGGAAATGGGTAAAAACATTATAATAATACGAGAATACGGCTAAAGAGTACATGTCCATTATGATTGTCAAGTTACCTTTTCTATTAAAATTAAAAGAATGTGTGTTTCAAACGTATGAAAAATTGGTATTTTCAATTTTTACAGGTACAAGTTTCAATCTAATGTTGAAAATTGTATCTTACATATTTAGGAAAATCTCCAGAAGCTTGCTACTCATTCCAGGTGCAGGTTACTGCCTGACTTACTTGGTTTATGGATTTTGCGCGACCACCTCTGGATTACCCCTTCATCCGATTTCAAAATTCTTTCTTTGCGTAATGTGTTTTTGGACTGTGTTATTCCCACTTGTGGAAGTCCTACAAAAAAAATGTATCTGCATTGCTCTGAGAAAAATGTAATAATGGATTGTCGAAACTATAGCGGCTTGCTTGGTGTTATTTCATATTAAAATTTTACTTACAGGATTTTGAGTATTCCAAGAGGTTTTGTCCTGTCACAAAAGCAAGGTTCAGGGATTTTAGCAAAACTTTTAGCTCTCATTACCCTCCCTTCACTTGTAGGAGCGGGAGTTGTCATCGTAGCCAAAGTGTTGGTGAGTATTAACAGAAATATGATCAAAATTGTGAAGAGTACTTTAATTGTTCTGCAAGTAGAGCCCAAACTCCAAAATCGAGTGTTAATGAAATGTTTGATGCAGGTTCTGAATGGTGTGAGACATGAACTCTTGGACATTGTTCGGGTAAACGACCCTCTAATATTCTTGAATGACGTGGAGAAAACATTCCCTTTCATTGGGGCAGTAATCTGGCAAAATATCATCCTCTCGCTCCCTATTTTAATCGTCAGTTTTATTTACCATTTGAAATCCCAGAAGCCCACGTTATTGTGGGAACTGTCCATCATTAATTTGACTAGTACATGGGGGGTAAGTTGATTACAAAGCCATTTTAGTACTTATTAAATTAGTCAATGTTGCGCATGACCACAGGATGCAACCATTTTTTCACTGTATAGAATCAATGGGTGTTCATTGCTGGAAATCTCTACTGGAAAACTCCAAAGAACCTTCGAGTCAATCCCACAAACACGACGTTCCTGATGATCAATTTGATTCCTGTGGTTGCCACTCTCCTTCAAGTGATTAGTTTACTCCCGTTACGAGTCCCAGTAGTTCTCACCAAAGTGAGCCAGAAAAAGCGAGTCTAAAATTTAGCTAAAAAAACACTATTTAATGGTGTCAAGGATCACTGCTTTGTATTAGGATGTAATAAAATGAAAATGAATGTTAATAATAATAATTTGTTAATAATAATTACTTCACTAAAATGAATGTTAATGTTAAAAAAACTTTTTAAAATAATAAAAGATAAGTAATTAGTTTACTCCCGTTCCGAGCCCCTGTTTTACTCTCCATAGTGAGTAAGAAAAAGCAATTGTAAAATGTTGCAGTTCCTTCACGACGGTGGCTTTGATCAAAAATTTTACAACTTGGTAAATACGGAAATGTTGAAATCGAATAAAATTCGTAACGTTGTAGAAATAATCCCACCGACGCTGATGTTTGAGTTTTGCGTGAGTCATTTTGCTTGGACAATACAATCGACTATTTGTAGCTATTTATAAAACAATTCAGTATTTATTCTAGTACCTTTCAAAGTACCATAACAATCGACCGCAATGCCTCGATTAGAAAATTTTATTACAATATTGATCCTTGATCTATAACTTTCTCATCGCAAGTTTGCAAATCCAATTTATTAATTAATAATTGATAAATAAATTAGTGAATTCATAAATAATGTCCACCACTTGAGTAATTAATACGTTAATTTAGTAATTAATATGAATTAATAAATGCTGCGAACGAAAACGACAGAAAACATTTGCAAACAAAACTTATAATATTAATAAAAATAATATCTGATGGAAAGACGAGGAAAAATTTACAAGGTGAATATTTAGTAAATAGCATAAATTTTAAACAAAGTGCTTTGCAAAGTTGATTATTATTTAGGGAAATCTCCAGAAGCCTGATTCCAACGTCATGCTACTGCTTGATGAGCTTGTCTTACGGATTTTGCGCCATCACCTCTGGGTTAACCCTTCATCCGATCACAAAAACCACAAAGTGGTAGTTGTGAAAGCACCACGTAGGGAAATGGCAGGGGAGACTATTAG
Organism: Spatulosminthurus flaviceps; assembly: GCA_034693705.1. NCBI lineage: Eukaryota > Metazoa > Arthropoda > Collembola > Symphypleona > Sminthuridae > Spatulosminthurus > Spatulosminthurus flaviceps. The sequence continues at coordinate 4,322 of JAQFXU010001615.1, read as the reverse complement.
TAGAGCTTCAAGAATAAAATACACTATACTCACATCAATGAATTATTTGCCAGACCTTCTATTTTACTTGAATTGAGTGCTGTTTTCAGTGACTCCTCCGTACATCTAAAAACTTTTAACGATTCAAACACCTCAATTTAACACAAAATTCTCCAATGCGTTTAAAATATTCTCCTGGAAAATTCTAATTTCAAGCAATCAAAACGTCAGAGGTAAATATATGGAAAACATCTAAGGTTCATTTTTGCACCCTTCATCAAATTATTGAAGTGGTTGCTAAATTAAATTAATGACGAACTGCCGTAGAAACTTGACTGAGGAGTTTTAGTCCCCTGAATCTCAGCCAAATACTATACTTATCAATAAAGTCCCGTGGGTCGTCTATGTTTTCTTTGGAAAAATCAGTTTTGTGCTCATTTAAAGTCCCTTTCATTAATTGCCCATTATCTAGCAAGGAATTTCTCATTTTATTCCAGCCCTGTGATTTGGGAACATTCTTGCTAGTCGAAGCAAAAGCATAAACATGGCCATCATTGGATTCACATTTGAACTACAAAAAATAAATCAATTAGAAATACGTCAAAGTATATATTTATCAGCACTATTAATATTATGAAATTTTATAAAACTTTCATTTAACTCACAAAAACATCTGCTCGAAAATAGCATTCAATTCCGAATAGGTCTGACTGAAACGCTTGCCACTGGCAAGTCCCCAGTTTAAGTATTCGCGTCAGCTTAGAAAACTATACATGACAGATCCATAAAACTATTGAAAATGGTGTAGCAACCTTTCTCATTACACTATTACATACACACATACAACTATCCAAGAGTATATGTATTCTGCATCTCAAAAAGATCTAATACAGGACTGGCTTGGATATTCTATAATAATCAGTCCCTGCAATGCAATACAAACCGCTGACCTTGAATTATTTCAAATGTCAGGGAACAATGATTGCAGCCTGCAACTCCATTCCACTCTTGGCCACGTAATATGTATTTATGTACAGTGGAAATTTTGTGATGGGTTGGAGATGGAACGTTGGAAGCTAAATAAAATAGTACACCCGTACAATAATGTGCAAAGGCCAGCTCACATCACTCTCGCTCCAGGTCATCCGAACAAGTGTGTGTTGGCGTTTATGACTTTGTATGTTATGAAAAAATGTATAGGTTGCAGTGTCAAAGAAACGCTTGTTGCTGGATTTCACTCATTACGCACACATGAGCTGTTTTCTTGCTATGCAATTGATAGCATAGAGATGCATTCACGAAAACTTGTTTGTTCGAGAGATTTGAATTTCCAGAGATATAACTTTGTCCAAGTAAGTTGAACCCAAAAACCTGGTTGCGGTTCAGTATCTTTTCAACAGCTGTGGAGAGTGCAGCGTTTATTTTCTTTTCTTTGAACTGAGCTGAATTCGGGAAAATGGGACTAAAATACGTAACTTTTGGAGCGTTAACGTATGCTCTTTTTGGTGGACTTTTGTACGGGATCAATACCTTCGTTCAGCAGACCAAAGATCAACAAGTAACTTTTTAATCGAAGGGATTTTAGCCCATCATACTTTCATAATTTCTGTGTTTAAATAATATAAATACATTTTGAATTGTTAAGACCCTAATTTATGGGCTCGCTGGACTTGCTGCAGCTTCAACCCTTGTAATTTACTTGTTTGTGTGGGCCTGGAGCAAAACAAAGGCTTTGTGGTTTTACGGTAACAAAATTCATACTAATTCAAAAGATTTTTTAATTTTTGTGTATATTTTAGTAAATTAGTATTTTTTGTCATAAATTTCTTGTAATCACACTGTTTGCAGGGGCCTTCATACCTCTTTTATTAACATCTTTCTTTGATAATTTCACAACACTGGATTTATGGAGAGAGCCAAATGGTCTATTTCTATCGGAGTACTTAGGGGCAAAGGATCACCATGTTCATAATGTCGTAGCTTCAACTTATGGACTATTTGGTGGGACTGTACTGATGACATTCAATTTTGCGGCTCTTTGGAGACTAGGAAATGGGTAAAAATACTGAGTAAGTCCACGGGGAATATGTAAGCCCAAAGACATCATATTTTTTAAAATTTGCCATTTTCAGCAAAAGTAACGTGTGTCATAAGTAAAGGTGTTGGAATTTTTGTAATAGTAGGTTAAGCTGATACGAAATTGAGACCAAAACGCATTTTAATAAGCAGCATAATTTGCAACTTACTTCTACTCTGTCCCCTGTATTTCAGCCATTTATCAAGATTTCCAAAAACGGTGAAAAGCTACACTGTAAAACTTATTTCTGAACATAGTTCAAAAATGAGTCACATCGTCCCATTAGATCGGGAGATACAGCCTGAAATACAAAAAATGGCGTTTTGGGCTCAATTTCGTAACAGCTTAACCTATTACAAAAATTCCAACGCGTTTACTTATGACACCTAGCACACGTTACTTTTGCTGAAAATGACAAATTAAAAAAAATATAATGTTTTGGGCTTACACATTCCCCGTGGACTTACTCACTATATTAAAATGAGCATTACCGAAAAAAACATTAAAAATTCTTCCATTACTCATAAGTTAGATTTTCTGTAACAATTAAAATGATATTATGGTTGGTAAAGCGAAGCAAATTTCCTGATGCCAAGGTTTACAAGAACAAAATTTAAATGTGTAACATTGAAAATTTATTGCTTATTATTTAGAAAGATAGCCAGAAGCTTGCTATTAGTTCCAGCTGCATCATGCTCCCTCATGTGTTTGGTTTATGGATTTTGCGCGGCCACCTCTGGGTTAACCCTTCATCCGATGACAAAAACCTTTTTTGCCTTCCCATTGGTGCTATGGATTGTGGTATTGCCGATTGTGTTAGTTTTTTCCCAAAAATGTATTCATCACTCTTGATAAAAACAATTGATGTTTGATGTCATTGATTTTAATTTTAAACACAGGGTTTTGAGGATTCCAAGAGGTTTTGTTCTATCACATAAACAAGGTTCGGGGATTTTGGCAAAACTTTTAGCTCTCATTACTCTTCCTTCACTTGTAGCCGCGGGTGCTGTTATTGTAGCCAAAGCATTGGTGAGTATTCAAAGAAATCTATGCAAAACTGTGGTGAGAGTATTTTGTTTTGCGACCAGGGCCAAAACTCCAAATTAATTGTTATTGTATAATGATTGATGCAGGTTCTGAATGGTGTGAGACATGAACTCCTGGATATTGTTCGGGTAAACGACCCTCTAATATTCTTGAACGACGTGGAGAAAACTTTCCCTTTCATTGCCGCCGTAATTTGGCAAAACGTCATCATCTCGCTTCCTATTTTAATCGTCAGTTTTATTTATCATTTTAAATCCCACAAGCCTACGCTATTGTGGGAGTTATCCATCATTAATTTGGCTTTGACATGGATGGTAAGTTACATGCGCACATTTAAAATAATTTATAATAATAATGTTAATTAATGTACCGGATGGCTATCTTGTGGTAATTAATTTTTCGTTGTAGAATCACTGCGTGTTCATAGCTGGAAGCCTATACTGGAAAACTCCAAAGAACCTTCGAGTGAATCCCACAAACACAACGTTCTTGTTGATCAATTTAGTCCCGATAGTTGCTACCCTCCTTCAAGTGATTAGTTTACTCCCGTTCCGATCCTCTGTTTTAACCACAAAACAGAGCAAGAAAAAGCGAGCCTGAATTATCTCAAAATCCAGGGTCATAATAATTTATTATGAAATAGCACATTGAAAGGCGATTAAATTATGTGGGAAAATAGACTAGACTCTGACTACGTGTCGAGTTAAAGATGTACAGCTGGGCAATTGACAGTGTTAAAAGTGCGTTAACAACCAAGATATCATGATTATATTTTGTTTTCTCATTATATTAAATTGCACATGTTCAATGTTCAAGAATAATACTCCTTTCGTCTATAAATTATTTGCAATCACTTCAATTTGACAAGAAATATCAGCTGTTTTCTGTGATTGCTTAATACCAACAGTATAAATTGTCTTAAGTTTGTCAAACTTCTAGCTATTTTTGAAACCCGTGCATAACAAACTGATAAGTTGTAAAATTTTAAGAATGCATGTAAAGACCTATTAGACCGTTTAAAGCCACTCAAGTCAAAAAAAGTCAAAATAACGTTCACAATTGTGGCCACAATTATGGTTTTAAATATGGTCATAATAATGGCCATAGTTATGGTCATGATTATGGTCAAAATAATGGTCATTCATAATTGATAATTATGGTCAAAATAATGGTCATTCATAATTGATAATTATGGTCAAAATAATGGTCATTCATAATT
>JAQFXU010001614.1:0-27232 GCA_034693705.1 Spatulosminthurus flaviceps | reverse complement strand
TATGTATTAAGGATTGTTTCTTCAATTCTAGTGTTAATCACAACACACTATAACAATATAGATAAAAGTGTTAAGTAAAATTAGCTGTACTGCCATGGTAATAATAAATTGCTTGGGGCAACTGCAGCTACGAAATACAAGAAAATAAAATATAAATTTGTACATAAATCTCTATAAACTTCGGAAGCGATATTTAAAACAACAACATTACTCGTGCTCTAATTTTATTTCATTGTGCTCTATAACAACCTTAAGTATGTTCAGTCCCAGGTCCCAGCTGGGTAGAGGATAAAATTACTATACAATAAATAGATTTTATATCGATAATTATACATAATTATTATAGCTATTAAATTGTCTCACAGTCTTAAATTTACTGACTAATGCTAGTATGCAACGTTGAGATATACAGTAAAACTTGGTATTGCCGTCAGTTATCACAAAATACCGAACTTTTCCCATATCTCCATATCCTGTGTTAATGGATCAGTCAGAACTGCTCCATCAGAATCCAATTTCATATACTTTAATGGCTCATTTGGCTTGACTGGTGGCCATGGAACTTCACGAAACTTAAGAGAATGTCTATGGGAACAAATAAAAGTGCAATTTTAGTAGTTCTGGCCATAATTGCTAGTTTGACAGGTTAAACTTTCTTCGATTGAAAATTTGGAACAAGGCAGTGAGGAAAGATTCCAACATTCCAAGGGGCAAACATAAAAATCAAATACTTACTCATTTTTGGCGAAAGATGCCCAAGTCTTGACCATAGTTTTGGACATTTCAAAGTCTTTTTCGTGTCTCTGGCTAACATCCAGGATAGAATTAACAGTAAATAACATGAGCATTTCGTCTCCATGACAAGGACCTGAAATTCAACGCAAAACGTTCATGCGTAAAACGTAGAAAGCCGGCTCATACTAAAAACTAAAAAGTTTTTATTAAAAAGTTTCGGTGTCTTTGGCACGCTTATTACCAAGAGAGAGAGGAGGAATGCCAAAGAGAGTTTTGAGCACCCAATTCTTGAGCATTGAAATCAGAACATGGAATTCCATCGGAAGTTTAAAGTAAGGCGAAGTATCTTTTAAAATGTTAAATACATTCAGAGCACCTTGATGAGTATAATGGTACAAGTACAGTGGGGCATGTCGAGCGTGAAGTGACGCTGTAATTTGCAAAGACTGAAAAAATAATCGGTCTGAGAATAATTTCGCCAGGTTCTGACTGGTATCTTCCACGCTAAAGTTTTCATCGGGACCCAAATAATGACGTCGAATATCCTCTGAAGCATTCCGCTTGCTTTCATCGTAAAATAACATGACCGGCATGTATTTGTTCCAAATTTTCGATTCACTCAAATTATCCCTTAGAGAATCATTATACCTAACACCTGTGCAAAACATAGTCATGTTTTAATTTTCCTTACAAAAATTCAAGCGTGAGGATTATGGATGCAACAGCTTTTATTTTTAGAATCTGAATCTAGCCTCACGTGCTACGAAAATTAGTCCTTCTGCTTCATTTGCCCCACTCATCCACGGTACTTTGTTAAAGTTTCCATGCTCCAACAAGCTATATGGTTGCGCTGTCAAGAATGCATCATTGTCCACTATGCTTTCAATGGAAGGAGAAAATGCATCTCGGAGTGGATGAACCGGTGACTAAAATTACCACCGATAAATTAAATCAACATTTGTTTGAAACTTTACAAGAATTCATATGAAAATCAAGTAAATCGCGAACGCTCGTCGAATACAAAATTAAAAATTCTAATCATTGCAGAAAATGTTACCTGGACAGCAACGTGAATGGATGCAAGTTCATTTGCATCAACATTCTGAAGGCATTTTACAAAAGCTTTCCTTGGTTCAGCAGGACAGATAAATCTTTTAGCCAGCATGTCAACTTGCTCGCTATAACTTCTATTTGTCTGCCAGAAAGGGTTGAGAGCATTTCCACTCATAGAAATGGCTTTGTCAAAGAGACCTTTATGAAGAATTATTTATTTTATTAATATATAATGTATGTATTCATACTTCAAACTTACAGAAGCCCGTGAATTGCACACTATTTATCATACACGTGTACTACTTAGTGCCATTTGGAAAAAAAATCCGTTTTATATAAAACTTGGAGAGGACCTACCCTTTGACATCGGAGATAACATATGGAAATGCACACTGGCTCCACTGAAAAAAGTACAGAGTTAATAATAATATCAATTTCTTGCGGTAGAAGCCATTAAACTGTGTAAATATATAAAATAGCACGACGAAATAGCCTAGTCTAAAAAAGCCTTGGTTCAGTAAGCTTACCCAGCACTCTCGCCAAAAATTGTAATCTTTGTAGGATCTCCGCCAAAGCTTTCTATATTGTCTCGTACCCACCGTAGAGCCATGCTCTGATCTTTCAGTCCCATGTTACCACGTGCGGTCTCATCCTCAGCATTTAGAAAACCTGGAAAATATTCAAAAGTATACAATTGGCATTACGCAGTCAGAATAGAATAGCATGCCACATTCCACCTCAACATAAATCTTCATTCGGAATCTTCATTCAAACTCTATTGTTTCTGTGATACATCTCTGTCAATGTTAGTTTAAGTGACCCAACCCTGACCCGAAATGTGGGTTTATTTTAGAGGCTATACATTGGAAACCAGCATATATATGAACCATGCAATACAAGATACGCCGGTATGTGGATTCTCTCATAACCCAGTCATCACAATCTAGATCACGGTATCTTTGCTTGCAGTACGTAGAGATCTGCAAATCCTTCTTAACACAGAATTTTGCATAACAGCTGCATATCTGAGTGAACATATGTCCACCCTGAATACATTTTGGCAGCTTGACATACTAAAAGAGTGACTGCAATCACAATGAATTACTCGTACAAAAGATTTCACTACACTACAACAAACATATGTATATAGCTATTTCCCTAAACATGATTATTGTGTCCAATCACCTACATTATACAATAGTGCACTACTAAAGCACTGCTGCTTAAAATTAATAACTTATAGCTACTTATTAAGTTAGCTAATACACATATAAATATATCTTTGACATTTCTACCGTTGCTCTCTAGACTTTCCCCATGTGGTAGAATCTATGCAACATCATAATTTTAACAATATTTGCAGCTTATACCACACATATAATCAGTTCAGCCCTAGTATAATCGGCTGGACATAAATAAAACATTTAAGACCAGCATCTGGCCGGAACATGATAATTGCTGTAGGCCAAACTATGGACATTGGACTGCACATTTTTATTGTTCAACACGAGAGGTTCACATGATCATAATTTATGGATCATTTCATTCTGTCTTCTGTCTAACATACTGACGCTTTCGTCAATGCTCACTGATACTAACAATGCCTGAAATGTGTAATAAAAAACTCTAGACTCTAGACTAGGAGAATATACCAAAATCCAATGGCCGATAAAGAGATACGACTTTTATGAGTAAGTCAGGCGTAATGTCAAAACCTTTTATTTCCTCATAACAAAACCTTTCCTGTCAAAATCCAACTTTACCCACGACATTTCTAGTTTTCCGTGAGTGATAACAAAGCACTAAAGTTACAGAACAAAAAATTGCATAGTAATACAGCTCAATACAGTTGGTTGAGCTCATATATTTAATGCATAAACTACAACGGAAATGCTTTCTAAACATATACAATCCAGCTCAACCGGATTTGCATAAACTAAATGAAAAGGCTTTGCCTATTATTATTACTCTCCGAGTGCTCGAGCTTTATTACCACCGGTAAATTATTAGGTTAGACAGCTGGTGCCTAGTGTTAATAGGAAATTGGGAATCTCATACATATTAAACCATATAAACTAGAAATTAGCTTGTATTTGGGAAAATAATTTTTGCCGGAAATTAAACGAGTCGAAAATAGACCCAAGAGGATCAAAATACTAATACATATATACATTCATGCATACTTACTTATAATTTCCTCCCATTCAAAATCCGTAATACAATCTCTCATTCCCCTACACAAGCTTTCATGAGTGAATGAGGTAACCAAGGCAAAACTAGATTCATGAAATGCTTATGAAAATGAAAGACCTGATATTTAGAATTAGAACTGTCAGTATAAGCCCAAGGCATACAAATTAAGTTAATGACAACCATATAACGGTATAGTGCATGGTTTAATTTGCGGGAAAATTGTGTAGAAATTCGTCGAATAAAATACAGGATTGGATAAAAAGTTGGAGATATCTTTCATAGTAACAACTTGGCTGATTCGACTTATCAGTAATATCCTGAGATCAAAATGAAATAAAAAGTCTGCCCAAGCAACTGCATAAGATAATCTTGCGTAACATTTTTCGTTTATATTCTCTTCCATGTTCCATTTGAAAAAACTTATTATTAGTCATAGATCCGGTTTAGCCTAAAAAAATCTTTACAGAACATAAGAGGAAGATGGGAAGGTAAGGGGAAAAGTGTACGTGCATACTTCAAAGAATGACATAAATACACATCAGACGTAATGTTGAGGCATCCAGGATTTTTTAACCATCAACGCATATCACATGCTTACATCCATGATAACAAATTTCATTAAAAAACATAATTAACGAGATTTTATAACGTCGGGCCCGTGCGATAAAATATTCATTCCTACACGACGAAGTGTGATAACAGCCAGAAAGCTGAGGACGTTTATATTTAGCCATCATGCAAGGAGCCTACTTGAAGTGGGGAAGGATAATGCTGAATATGCGACTAAAAACTTACAATGTCGTGGATTCGGACTTGGGAAAATATAGGAAAAGCCATGAGTGAAAAAACAGTGAATTCCTACGTAAATGACGCACGCATGTTCTCAGTTCTCATAAACCATAATAATTAATGTCACTAATTTACTGACGCTTTAGAGACAACAAAAATCCTTGTGACCACCTTATAATTAGTTTATTAGTTCACACTATTTCCGATCATAAACATAAACCATCCATAAAGAGCGTAAAGCAACTTAACGTACTTGCACACACAGTCATACTATCCTGTTTACCTTGAGGATTCACCTGTTTACACATCCACCTGATAGCTTATTGTTAGCCATCGTAGTTGTTTTTATGCTTGTCGTTGACTTATTAAACTTGTTAATTGTCCTAACGCAAAAAATCAACATTACTTGAAACTCACAGCCACTACATTACATTTATAATCGTACTCTCATTACTCTCATGAATCTTAACTAAATTACGCATGTATTTATATCATCTAGAATTATATAGTATAAAATTAGGAACAAATGCATAAATAAAATTGGGTATTTCCCTCTCGTGTTACATTTGGTCTAACAGTTAAAGAGCTTTTCCTTGTCAAACAAACTAAAAGAAACCACTCGTTTAAAAAATTGCCTAAGTGAGCAAGGCATGAGAAGTCAGTATAGATAATCGATACTTTCAAAATAACTCCTTGGGAACTTCTTATTCAACATCAGTAAGTTCCGCTGAGCGAAATCATCAATGCCCACGGTCTTAAATTGCGCTCAATTTGGCTAATGGCCTTGCCTGATCTAAAGTCTTAAATAATTCTGGATAAGTTCGCATAACGCACACGATCATATTATGTAAAAGTGTATATATCGCGTGTAAGAAATGTTTCAGGCAACTGTGACAGCCTGTCCATGTAATCCCTCCCTCATATTCACAATCTAAAATCTACGGTTGTGTCTGCCAATCTTATTGTACAACTGCAACCAATTTGATTCTATAATGACGTACCTAAAATTCCAAGACGGTAGTTCATTGACACCAGAACAATGTCTTCATCCATAAAATACTGTTCCCCATAGCCACAAGCGGATCCCGTGATGAAGCCTCCACCGTGTATAAATACCATGACCGGAAGTAAGTCAGCCTTCAAACTCAAGCTATTTTCCACCTTCAAAATAAAAATACCGACATTATAATCCATCTACCCATCTTCTGAAAATTGTTTCCTCCAATTTGCACACAAATAAAGAACACATTCTATACAGAATTCGCTAATTTACATCAACTGATCTACCACAAATGTAAAACTTTCCTCCACAGATTTGAAATTTTCCTCAACACATCCATTTCTTACTTACCAATGCCATGACGCATGACGTGGACATTTGTAACCAACTTCAAGCAATAAAGTGCCTTAATTGCCTCCATGACTAAGTTAAAATGAAGAGCACATTAAACTCTAAAAATAACAACAAAAAACTGACCTTGGGTACAAACACATTCAAGTAAAGACAGTCCTCCTGACCAGCCAAACGCCCGGAGGTTAAAAATTCCACACCTAGACATCTTGGACTGACTTGATCAGCTAAAAGTACATCTGACCAATTCAATGGCTGCTCTGGTGACTGCAAAAATTATCGAAAAAAAAATCTTATAAATATTCGTACATTTAAGTTTTTGAAATAATAGCACTTCACACTAACGAAATAGAGCTAGAATGTAGAGGTTGTGACAAATTCTAATAATAATTCTAATAAATCCTGAGTCAAGTTAGTTGTGACGTGCACTCTATAATTTCTGAACTAAAATTATTCTAAAGCACATTACAAAAATATTCTTAATGTAAATCAAATACCTGGAACCGAAGTTCCCCAAGCGGTGGCTTAGCGTAGGGAATAGAAAGGAACTGAAAATATTCCCGGCCTTCTCTCGAGTAAGCAATCACACCTTGGATTTTCCCCGAAGCAATTTCAATTATTGGTCCTAACTGTTTAGTAAAGAGGAATTTGCCAATGAATGCTGTGCATGCGAAAATTATGGGTAAAAATATATTCCCCCGGTTTTTGCCCCACATGCTGATAAAAATATTCTGTTGGATAAAAACGATAACAAAGTACAGCACACGGACCACGATTCACATGTGTACCCTTGCAAAGACCGGGAGTGACTGAGGTCTTCAGCTGACTCAGCTTCCGAGCATATACACACTTACCCGTACAGCACATACATACGATCACAAATGTATACAACCACCGCATATTCAGCAAATGCTCGAACGCAAAGTTATTCTGCTGATTCGAAATATACATGTGCTTTTGCTCTTTCATTGAACCAAGGCCGCTGGGTGCTTCAAAGTACAGTGTTAGCCAAATGTGGACTAAATTAAAGATGTTAGGGCAAGATGATAAATTAATCACAAAAATTGTAGTTACAAACTCAAAGCTAAGACCTACACACGTTTATTCAGATATATCCGTGACAATTCGAGTACTGAAAATAAAATTGACTTTTTCGAGTTCCGTAGGTTTGGAAAAAAATTTAAACACACAAAATTTCAAGCAAAGGAGTATTTGATAGGAAAATGTTTCTTCAGGATTTCTGAGGTACTTTGAAAATCAAATGTTTTAAAATTTATTTGGGTTTCACAGAATCAACATCAGCATTTTTTGTCCCGTCTTTGAATCCACGCAGTAAAATTCTATGGTATGTGCCGATGTTGCTTTAAATTTTGAAAGGACAATTCGTAGTAAAATGGACGGATTTGAGGACGGGTGTTGGTTAAATTTTAACGGGCATTTGTGAACCAGAAATATTAAATAGCAGCACGAAATCGTTTGAAAGATTGAAAACAGTAAACACTTTCAAAATGATGAACACTGTAAGGCTTTTTCTTTATATGCCAAAGTTAAACCAAGGGAGTGCATAGCGAATGCAGTACCAAAATGCGTCAGGATTTTGTCATGCAAAGGGATCGATAATGACTTAAGTTTTGTGGTCCATGTCCACAAACTACTATACAAGTTGGACTATGAGAGCAGATATAGTAGAACATAGCTACTAGAAGCGGAAATAGTTGTGGGATTGCAAGAGATTGATGGAGGGAATAGACTAAAAAAATGATTTTAATGATTTGGTTCATGAAACCTCCTATGATTCATCTTTCAAGCAAACGCTATAAATCATGGGATACTTATAAAAATATTTTACTGAAAGAACCTGTTTGCTCGGAAAAATTTGGTAAATTGTTTTTTCCGGGGGATCTGTTTACGTAACCCTGCTTGCGTGTCTACTAATCTAAAAAAATCATGTGTGCTTCTACATCGTTTCTCACCATTTACCTTATCTCCAGAGTCCACCAGTTCAAAATTAGATAAAGATCAACTTTCGGGATATTGTGCAATATATTCCATTTGTAACTACCACTATATAATCAAATCTGGACTCGTGCAGAGAACTTTTTGTTATCGTCGGGGGGGGGGGGGCGTCCATGAAGGACGTCACCCCAAAAATCGGAGATAAATCTGAATTCATGACTTTTTAATTTTTTTATATTAAACATTGTTACTTCCAACATGTTTTTTCAGAATCTTGAAAGTTAAAAGGTTCGTTGTAAATTAAAAACCTTCGTCCTAACCTAACCTTTTTGTTACCATTGAAATTATTCCCAGGCGGTACCTAGTAACAGCTCTTTCCTCACTCTACCCTATAAAAATACTATAGAGCCATGGCACCCTGAATTACTATTCTCTCAAGGTGCTCTCCGAAGATATTCTCTCACGGTATCAGGTGAAATTATTACATGTCTCGAGGGGTTTCCGAGTGTCTCGAGAGTTATTTCCACGTGTATTTGGATGGAAACATTTACCGGGGTAACAGGAGAGAAGCATTTAATAAGGTGTCGTGAGAGAATACATACATAAGTACCTTCGAGGAACCCTGGAGGGTGACGAGGGAATTGTTTCTATTTAATTAGCTATTGATATGTGAGAGAATTGATTTAATTACATCATTAGAAGTGTGAAAAGGCAATACATTGCGCTTTTGAATCCTTTTTACCCAAATGAATTTTAACGAATGAAAAACGAACGTCCCCAAACGGATTATGTGGGTCATTCAATTACAAAATTACTTCCCATGTGACCGAGAGAGGGTCAACGGAAAAGTGTTGTTTTTTTCCATGACTTCCTTAATGGACAGCTCTGTATACGCTACGCACTTTAACTCGAAATGTTTTAAATGCACATAATTATTGTTATTGTTGGTTTGGGTAGTAAAGTTGAGGTTCCAGTTCTATGGAATTGGTTATGAATAATTATTATTTGCGTGTCGATGTAGCATGTGCCTACTTGTTACGTACATATCTATATGCAATAGTTTATTACAAAAATTTTTGTTCCCTTATTTAAAGTAGAATTATTAGAATTTTAGCAGGAAACCTACCAAGCTTTATCTAGTCTCAGGCGCTCAAACCCCTACCCTACGCAACACGCAAATGAAGTCACAGTGATACAAACTGCTTTCACAAAACTGGGTTTGTCAGAACACCCATGTGCATTAGTATTAGTATTTATAGTATACGCAAGATTGTACAGAAGCTGACATTGTTAAATCAGTCGGAAACCGTCCACCCAAATGTCCTTGACGTGTTGTAATTATTACTCCCTTTATATATAACCTTTATTAGTACTACAGTCTTCGTTGTATATATACGACTTGTGTAACGAAGTTGTAGAAATTCTGTACTTCTAAATAAAAATTGAAAATGCAGAAGGCGAGCTTTAAAAAATTCGGTTGTTAATTATTATTTATGTACTAACAACCTCTTTATCTACTAACAAAGATCGAGGATTTGTTGTTTCTTTATATTATAAGCAGATGTATTTTTCGGGAACTTATTAACTCCAGCAAATCAAACAAATGTATGAATTAAATATTTTCGGTCCACAGTTGTTATGGACGAAAAAGTTTTGGCCAAAACATTTTTAAGGGTGAAAAATGTTTGGTCAAACAATTTTTGTCAAAAGAATGATGAAAAATTATTGAATAAATTTGTTTGTCCAAAAAATTGTGCGGACGATAATCTTTCTGGACGACTTGGACCCGAGTCTTCTGGCTACAAAATGGATATCCAAAGTTTCAAGAAGCGCTAATATAAAAAAGTGTTTTAGTTGGTATAGTTACTCATAGAAACGAGATATTCTTATTTTCGGAGAAAATCCGAATATAAAGTAAAGGAGTTAGGGAGAGAGGTTGGGAGAGATTTTATTCACTGGAAGGTAGGAAGGAGAATTACAATAACATTAATAATAATAATTGTAGCTAAGCTACATTACACAAATATTTAGGGCAGAATAATTGGTAAGATTCAATAGTAATAATAATGATAATAATAGGGTTGACAGTAGGCGGGATTAGGTATGAGGTATAGTGTAGTTATGCCGACAGGAGCAGGATCAAAAGGTGACTAACAATACTTACTTTAATGGCCAACCAGTTTCATCCTGTTACCATTTATTCACGCGATATGCTCCTACATAGACATCCCATATAGAATCTTTGTCGGAAAATCGTAAATAAATTAGTCTTGGTAACATAACATTTCTCTTTCGTGCCAATATCTCAGTGAAAATTCTCATGATATTACCACAATTTGACGAAACGTTAAAATGTGTTCACGTATTTTGCTAAAGTATAGAGAATTTATTCATTAGTACGGAATTTAGGAAAAGTTTAAAAATTTGAAGGAACAATTTATCCTACTTTCCATTATGTTTTCCTCCATACCTTTAAACTTTGAAATAATATAGTTGAAAAATATTGTCGTAACTCCCTCATTTAAAAAAATTGCGGTGTTTCAAAATAAAATAGCAAGTTGTTATATAAACATCCAACATTCTGAAAACATTTAACGGAAAAAGCAAAATATTTACTTCAACTACATGTATTACGCCGATAAAAAAATTGTTATGGCAGACCCATGTCCCCGGGGCAGGGGATGCAAGGAGGCTAGCAGTGTCTTCTAAACAAAACGAAATTTCGAAGGAAAGAACGAATTTTCAATCGTCAATGACTGATAAGCTTTGTGCTGGACTAATGACTTTACAAAAACAAAGTTTTATGAAAACGACACAAAAGTATCTATAAATAGAAGATTGCCTAGATACATACTGACAATGAGTGTTTCCAGAAATGAATAGGTCTGTTCAATGAATAAATTAAAATTAAATGAAATTTAGGAAAGTTGTCCTACCCGTTATTCAACATAATATTTAAACCATATTTCAATAAAATTTATGTTTCAGCAACCTGAATTTTCTGAAAAACCGGCAAAATTTTTTATATTTTACATCCAACTTAATTAGTCATGTATATGACAAATTTTAAAAAGTACACTTTTCACAGATTAGTTAATGAATTTTTTACTTTAAACACGGTTGGTGTACATCTATACCTACACCCACCGAAAATCGGAATGTTTAATGGTTGAAAGTTGATTCTACATAGTTCTCATTTGCTCAATATAATTAACAATAAAACTGTTGCTATTCCTGCTTTAATATTTCTAGTGGCAAATAATATTTTCGACATGATGAACTCTGAAAATAGAATTCATTTGTGAAAGAACAGGCGTACGATATTCCAAAATAACATAAGTTTCATCAGTAATGATTTCATAGACAAGGAGTTACATATATTGCTTTGAAGCTTCAGGTCTTTATTCCATTATTACAAACAAATGGCACCTAATGTAATCAACGCACGATTCAGAACAGTACTAAAAACAATAAGTATAATATTTGTTTACTCTATATTTATGTCCTGAAAAAAAATGTACACGGTTGCATTAAATACAACAATTACATTATTTTATTTGCCTAAAACAAAGAGTAATTGCTTTAGAGATATTAGAGCATTCTTAAAATAATATTTATTTACAATATCTTGGGCTTCGTAGAAACCACTTCAGTCTGCGATCAGTGCCATGAAAAACTGCCATATTATTTTTATCACTACACTTACATCCTGTCAGAAATAGATAAAATTTTACAACCAGCATTAAGGTTATATAAGAATGAGCATTAAAATGCACAAATGTACTGACTTTGGGATGATCACAAGTTAGATAATAATTCGATTAAATCAGATGTCTATTTACATGTTTACAGCCTAAAAATAACCACAAAATCACTTACGTACATCAAATTACCTTGCGTGTTACAATCACATTTTAAAATTTAAATCCTAAGTTAGCAACACTTGCGGCTGCGCACACAAAACTAAAACAACTTGCATGCTAACATTTCGAAGAAAAAAGGGAGAAAAACTTAGTTTCAAACTAATTAACATGCTAAATAAGGATTTTTGTAGGCAAATGTGGAACATTGAGGTATCATAGTTCTGAACATGAGTACATTATGTGTATTTGCTGAGGAAGTTTTCCTCCATTTATAAACATAATTTTAGTGAAAATAATTTTTCAGGTCTTGCCATTATTTGTAAGTACCCATAAATCTGTCTTTAAAAATGAGTACTTCATATAAACCTCTATAATTATTAGGCACTATAAATAGAATCAACTCATAGAGTTCCAAAGGACGGACAATCAAGAAACCAAGGACATAGTAACAGTCGTATAGCAATTGTCGACAAGATCATTGTACTTTGCAGTTTAGAAAATTAAAATTAAAAATTCAATCATGAAATATATAAATTAATCGATTAATTCGAAAAACAATCGAAGGAATTGAAGTATTTGGAACAACATTATTTTAAATTGGAAATCACCGGTTAAAATCTCAAATTAAATGAGTAACCATCTATGTTAATCACAAGTAAGATGCTAAACTAAAATTCGTGGCAATTCTTAGACCCCAAGATGGTCCCAAAATCGTAGCCTTTGAGTAAATGGCTCTGGAATGAGGCTTGGATATCTGTCTAAATTCATATAGAAAATGCTGGAATTTCCAGTTATGGGAGGCCAAGGCACTTCCAGAAATGATAAAGGTTTCCTACAATATCATACAAAAATTATATTACCTGGCATTAATTGATTTTGAAGATAAATATTTACTTGAACAAAAAAAACTTACTCATTTCTTGCAAAATCAGTCCATGCTTTGACCATTGCGCGTGACATTAGATAGTCTCTTGAAGACTTTTTAATGTCAGCCAACATATGCATGTTAAAAAGTAGGGGGAGTTCATCAGCATGACAAGGACCTGGAAGCATCCAAAACGAATTAAAATACATCACTACCATTAATAAGTGATAATAAAATTATTATAATAATTGTATTCCATATTCTATTGCGCAGCTATAAATTTTAAATCCATTTCAAAGTATTGTTAATTTTTGGTCCGTGATACAATGAATAAACCGGTATGACATTGAAAAGACTAAAATCGACAAGGATTTTAATTAACTCACCGAGATTATCAAACCATTTGCCATAGGTCATGGAGTATAAAAAGTCCTTGGCCATGTCAAAAGCCACTTGAAGTTCAGCAGCAAATCGACTCACAGGTGAAACAGCCTTCATTAAATTGAATAAGCTAACATCCCCTGAATAAGTATTGTAATATAAATAGACTGGAGCATGACGAGCATGATAAATAGCGGATTTATGTGTCCCATGGAAGAACATCCGGTCGGAGAATAAATTCGTAAAGTTATGAACATGTGTCACAGGATGGATTCTTTTTGCCGGTCCGAAATAAAAGTTTCGAATCTTGTCCGACACATTCTTGGACGAAGGCTCATAACCAAACATGACGGGTGCCCATTTGTCCCATTCTTTATCCAATCGATCTGAGAGGGCCTTGTTAGAGAGCAAACCTTTGGGAAAAACCATGACAATTAAATTCCAATAATCTCATTAAGAGTTGAAGAATGGATTGAGGACAAGGAATAAGGATTCTAGGAAATTCATATATTTAAAAATAAACACTCACGTGCAAGATTGAGCAGTCCTTCAGCAGAGTTGACTCCACTCATCCAGGGTACTTTGTTGAAACTACCTCTGGCTACGAGATTGAGTGGGTAGTCGGTTAGGAAGGTGTCAGGTCTCCTCACTGTCTCGATCGTTGGAAGGTAGCTGTCGTGTGGGTGACGTACCACGGACTGTATGTGTATTAAGCATACAAATTGAATTTTAAGTACCTTCTATTGCTACTTTCAATTTAGACTTACAATTAGACAGTTACGGTTACAGAACAGACAGACTTCATCTCCAAGGCTCCCTTCCTTCAAATCTCCCTCAATAATAACTTTGAACTTTTAATGTTTTCAATGCTACAATCATTTTCATTATTTTATTGAAAACGTTTTAAATTTTGAAAGATGTGACTAATATTTTTGACAGACAAGACTGACTGGACAATTTATCCGAAATGGGGATAAATCCGATAAAGCGGTAAAATATGTTTTTAAATATCAACCTTTTAATATTAAATAATTCAGAAAATGTAAAACTGGAGGAAT
Organism: Spatulosminthurus flaviceps; assembly: GCA_034693705.1. Taxonomy (NCBI): domain Eukaryota; kingdom Metazoa; phylum Arthropoda; class Collembola; order Symphypleona; family Sminthuridae; genus Spatulosminthurus; species Spatulosminthurus flaviceps. Next base: position 12,988 of record JAQFXU010001614.1, on the reverse strand, counting down.
TCCATTAACGTTTACTTAAATAGAGAAACGGAAATAGAGAAAAGTTTGGTGGATACATGGATGGGTTTTATGATCAATTTTATAAATATTTCCAAGCTAAATGTAATCTCATAAATAAAGCTTCATAATTTTGATGGAACGTACCATGGCAGCTTGATGAACTTGTACTAATTTATGAGGATCCACATGTTTCAAACACTGAACCAGTTCGTGGGAATTTTGTGTGGGGCATCGAAACATGGACCCTAGTTTTCTGGCTTGGGTGGCCGGATCTGTGGTCATGGCCCATGCCTTGAGAGCGCTACCACTTTGAGAAATGGCCTTGTGGAATAAGCCTGAAACCAAAAGGTTTTAATGTTAAATTCTTTTAAAAATGTTAATATTTACTTTCAAGGCTACATATTGCGACTATTTATATAAAACCGGTTTTCTGCTAAAATTAGAAGAAAAGATCAAGATCAACCACAACCTACCCCTCGACTGATGACTTAAGATGTGGTAATGGACGCTGGCAGCTCCTGCAAATAAAATTGACTGTTGTTATTATTGCGAACATGCAATATGATTACATATGATGTAATTGATAGAAACAAACGCATCCTCTGCACAAAATACAAAATAATCTTCCGATCATAGATTCCAGTTTTTTACTTTTTCTATTGTTGTATTAGGCAATACTTTAATACTTTCTGACATCCAGGGCTTATAAAAAATCTGATCTAAAGTTACCACACCCCAATTATATTGAAGCCTTAGATTTTACTCATTGTTAAAAATTATCTTAGCAATATCTTTATGCTCCGTGGATTTTCATCCACTATATGCTTGAAGAAATTGCGAAGTGCGGCATTTATTCTCCAAAAATAATTCCATAGTTTATAATTTATTATTATCATGCTTAAAGTTGTTATTCCTAGGGATTAATTCCATTTCTATAAGATTCAAACAACATGGTTTTCATCTTTTAATTGGCAATAAAAATTTGCAAGTATTGACACGTACTTTTAATGAGAAGTCTAATTCGTATCTAAATACAGGGTTTTTTAATCATTCAAAATTCCGTGAAAATGAAAGTGAATTGGATGTTGTAATAAATTAAGGGTAGAAATAATTATCACTCACAAGTTTAACTTTTAACATTGTGGGCATACATAACCAAATAGAGTACTGTGCAGCTTGCGTGACGAAAGATTAAAATCTCGTATATGTACAAAAGTGTACTACTCAAAAAAACAAGTCATATCTTACAGTGGCCCAAATTATAATCTTGTTTTTTAAATGTCAAAACACATGTGTTAGCGATAGTTGTATTGCGTGAATGTTGCAAATAAAATGCAAAACGAAAACAATAATAATACTTTTAAAGGAAAAATAAAACAAATTTACCAGCACTTTCACCAAAAATTGTCACTTGGTTTGGATCACCCCCAAACTTCCTAATGTTAGCTTGGACCCATCTTAAAGCCATGTTTTGGTCCTTCAGTCCCATATTGCCTCGAATCACATCATCCCCGGTGTTTAAAAATCCTATGTGAAACATACAGTTATTTACTATATTAGTGCAAAAAAAATAAATTTTAATCAATCTTTAAGGTTTTTTATAGGTAATTATTAAAGGAATCAGAGCTTTCCAAAATGATCGATAAATGTTTTTATGAAGTTCAAGAGCAAGGCGAAGCTAATATGTACATAGTAGATAAATAAGTAAGTGTAGCCAATAAATTGAAGCTGTGAAGCATTTAAGCGGTGATATCAGTCTTCAATTTAACGTTAACCATACAATAGACGATTTAATTACAAATAATGATACTTCTTGGGTATAAAGTAACACATGAATTTTTCACTTGAGAAAGTTTTATGAAAAATGATGATGGTTGGAAAGTGAAATCATGGATTTTCAAATTATCTCACATAAAAAATACATTGAAGTTCAACTTGAACTTCATCTCCTTGAAAAATACAAATAGGCAACGCAAAAAGTAGCTGTGCTGTAGCTATATTTTAGATGAACAGATTAAAATTGTTGAGGAACTGAAAATTTTCATCTGATAAGAATCATTTTTATAAATCCAAAAAAACTTATAAGGATGAATTCTCTCTTAAATTACATTTAATCTATGAATGAAGACGAAGATGATGGGATGGAAAAAAATCTAGGAATCAAAATTCACTCAGGCAACAATGAAACGAAGTTATAACTTGCAATTATTATCAAAGTGCGTTTTTACTAAAAACATTTAAAACTAAAGCATTAATGGATTTTGTCAAGCAAAAAATCAGGGAAGAAATTATTTTGTTTTTTTTACCTAAAGCTGCCAACCTGTAGTTCACAGTTACAAGAACAATATCTTCATCCATAAAATATTTGGCTTGGTACATTTTTGAAGAGCCGGCCATAAAGTAACCACCATGAAAATATACCATGACTGGCAATGGCTTGTCTATCAACGCCACCGTTTCCACCTACAAAATTGTAACATAATATTTTACATCAAAGCTGAATGAAAATTTTTGACTCTATACACATAATAATATCCTTTTGACCATGTTTTTTTGTGAAGAGCCACGTATTAAATTCCCCCTTTTAAAATTCATCTCTGTAGCAGTATCTACATATAATACGATACGTTTACTCAAAGCCATACTTTTTGCAAGGTCGTAAAAAGTGAATAGAGAAAATTATCTTACAATTAGTCATTTGCAAAAAGAAGTGTGCAGTAGCTTCCGATTTTTTTATATCATTAGCTAAGTACATAAAGGGAAATTTTTTTGTGTGTAGTTAAAATATAGACTCAACCATTAATACAATATTTAATGTCAACTTCATCATCCATTCTCTTAGGTGTAAAACATACAATGTACACCAACATTTTTTGTCACAGCTACGAAGACAGGTTAAGGTAAAATTTTGATGGAGGAAGTTTTTGATTTTCGTAATTTAAATTTGATAATTTATTACGATTTTTTGTTTATTAAACAGAAATCAGGTCGAATTTATAAAGTATAATGGCCTAATATTTTACGTGTGAACGAACGAAACTTGCATATTGGGCTATTCATTTTCATACATTATTTTATGAGGGAGAGAGCGGCAGCGATTAATAGCACCATTAGAAAAAACACATCATACACTCATCTTACATTTATTGTACTGGATTGTACTGATACTTTTTCTACCTTTCTCCCCTTCAACCATAAAAACGCTCCCCTTTCAAGTCCTTTACAACAAAACAACTCTGTATAGATGTTTTAAAAAAATATAGCTCTGAAACTCAAAAAATGTCATCCACATGAAAATTTACAACAGAAAAAAAATTATCCCTAAAAAATATTGAAAGCTTTGTTGGTGAATTGTTCGATTCAAATTTCATTGTACCCGTTTTAGTTATGAAAATAAATCGGGTGTGTTTGTAGAAATAAGAGTTAAACTGTGTGAAAAGTGCGTACATAATGTAGCCTACACAATAATAATGGAATTATAATTGGAATAATAATTGGAAGGTAATTTGAAAAATATTTGCTTGACTCACAGTCGGCGTGAAGACATTTAAATAAAGGCAATCCTCGGACCCGACAGTGCGTGCAGTTACCATGAGTTCAAACTGCATGCACTCTGAAGGCTGCTTATTGGCATTACGGATTCCCGTCCAATTCTCGGGGTAATGAGGTGGCTGTATAAAATAGAACACAAAAATGTGTCATAACACTTCACAAAAAAGACTCACCAAGAGGAAACTTAGCTAAAACTGTCACCAGAAAAACCCTTCCAATTTGCAATGTGAATTTTTAGCATTAAAAATAAACGAAAAGAAGAGTATAGAAAGCGTTCACTGTAATTTCCTAAAAATTCACTGTATAATTTCCACACCTCAAATCTCAACTCGCCCACTGGTGCCTTTGCATAGGGAATTCCAAGGTATTCGAAATACTCCCAACCTTCCCGGCTCTTTGCAACAATTCCCTTCAACTTCCCCGTCGAAATGCTCACAACTGGAGCTTCGGGTGTGGACATCATTTCCGTCATGAAATATGTAAGGAGTCCGAAGGAGACAGCCGTAGCGGCTTGCCTTCGGTCTTTTGGGTAGGCCCACATTTTCAATGTTCTTGATTTTTTAAGAATAAAGCCTTCGGGAATTATCACACAGGGCAATCGAAGAAATAATTTAATGCATAATTTGGTTGGCGTAGTGGTTAATATTGTAATGGGAATTTTACAACTTTTTTTATTGCACTTTCAAGACTCTCTTGTCTTCATTATTTGTTGCCAAAGCTATAGAAACATACAAGTAAGAATCCAAAAGGCTACAGTAGAGCCTTAGTCTTTTGTGTATGTATTGACACTGAAAAAGTGCACAAATGAGCTCAACAAATTACCATGACCACCTTTGCCAATATACAGAGATAAAATCGTGTGAGTCTCTCTACACCAAGAACTCACTCACTCGTTGAACTGGTGAGGACTGAATGCCGACAAGATCTCAATGAGTACTTTTTAGCCGTATGTTGTATATGGAAAAGCACCCAGCAAGCAGGGGCTGATGATTTTTACGTTAGTTCACATACGCTGATTATGTACCAACCAACTCCACTGCACTAAACTACAGTGTATGTTTCTTTACAGCTCACAGCTCAGAATCAGTCACTCAAGTACCATTGTAAAGGATTTTTGCAACTTATTCTACATCATGACAGAACTCACACTTCTCCAAAGTGCTGCACTTTTAAATCTCGACATTCTCCAATGTGTAGTCAAACTTGAGACGCTGAGATTACAAATGTATTTTATTTATTTTTTATTTTGTAGTACCCAACTGACTTCCCCATTACTACTCCTCATGTCACATGAACTGAAATCTACCTTTAAAATCTTATAGAAATTCGTACACTCTTTAAAATAGAAGATGTAGGTCTCCCGTTGGAATGCTTTAAATGAAGTCTACCTTATTTACTGTGTGTATACTTGCAAATTATGTTGAGGTACGCAAAGAGGAAACCCAAATACAGCAGTAGTTTGCAAAGAAATACAACAATAAAAGTACGGTTATGAGCGCACGTTTTTAAATACACAACACAGCTTTTTAACATATTAAATTTTAAGCACTACTCTAGGTTGTAGAAGTACAAGAGTGATCTCTGAATTGAGTGTTATTATCTCGGTTTAGAAAATACTACAAAGGTTTCAGTAGAAAATGTGTGGAGGTAAAAGTAACTGGATTTTTTGTTATAGATTTTTATTGTGTGCATTTTAATGCGTTTAGCAGGATCACATGTACGTTTAACTTAAACATGATAATTGTTATGTCTCAAAGTTTTTATCTAACAATAAGTCTTGTGTTGAGGAGATGAGATTCATCATCTTTGTTTTCCACGGTTGGGAATTTCTAAATGAAAGTAACAATATGTACTTTATTGTTATAGAGCTTGATATTACGCTGTATACAAATTAGAGGAGAATATATTTTGCAATTTTAAGAATTCTTCTGGTTTGTTTTTAGTACTTTTCCTTGGTGGAGGGACCCATGGCAAGCAAGTAACTTTATAGCGTTGTGTTTTTGTTGGAACTTTTTTTAGGTATCGTATATTAATTTATGTTTCCAAAAGTAATCTTGAATCTTGTGGGGCTATCAATTATGCATTGAAATGCAGGTCACCGAGGTCAGTTCATATAGGCATGTACCCATGTTTCTTTCTCAAGGATCCTTTATCTGTATAGTATAAAGTTGCATAAGAAATTCCTATCACAAGGAAATGGTAATAATTATTGTTTACTTGAAATGATCCATACAACGAGACATTGTGAGTTTAATATAAACAAAAAGACAAGACGCGATTGCATTTGTTTCTTTAAGGATGTACTGCAACGTTCGAACTTGATAAACTTCACTTGCTTGTGCATACACAGAGTACAGTTCATTCGTACGGGTTGGGGATGGTCAAGCTACATGTTTAGATTCTACGCATATGTTAATAATGTGAAGTAATTAGAAATTAAGGTTGCAAGTTGGGAGAGCTTTATATAAAAATAATAATATTCCAGACATGAAATATAAAAAGGGGCCTCATAATAATTAGCATTGTAATTAATGTGGGAGTATATATCCCTGTGATATTTCCATGAAGCTCTGGAAAAATGATATTGGCCTAAAAAAGATTCGACATTGACTAGTGAATTCAAACGAATAATACAAGCTGAAGGTCTCATGTTGGACAGGCTCACTCATGGGAATTGTGGTTTTGTGTTTTGTATGTGGCCAAATGAAAAATATGTATTATAAAATTTGTATTATTTAAAGAATACAATATTTGGACTTGAGGCTTTCATATGTGTGTTTTTAATGTGTAAATAACTTATAGTAGTGAGATATGTTGGAGAGCTTCCAATAGCTAGTCATTCATGAAGCTGAGGGGTTAACATACTTATTTTTACTATAGACAGTCAACTCAATAAAATCCATAAATCTTTTTTCTTCATTGTTTCATGTGTTTCTATTTAGCGGTACATTGACAACAATCATTATTAAAGTTTCCTCTACGAAAGGTTTTTATTCTCACAGTCCAAGAATATATTTGTGAAGAAAAATATTATCAATGTTTAAAATGAATTATCTTCATTTCATGTTTTGGTGTTCTCAATTCTTAACAAACGGGAACATGGAAAATGCATGTTCATTAAATTTCAAATCATTATCAAATATTATATAAATTAAAACGTGAACATTCTAGTGTCTATTGAGCTGTAGCATGTAACATCTCACTAACGAGAGACTTTAATAGGAGAAAATGAGTTCGAAGAACTGTCACATCCTGTCAAAGGGACAGTGCGTGGGAGTCCTGGTTGTAAATGAAAAATATCTAACGAGACCTTGAGAACCGTTGGTAAACAAGTTGATAAACCGAAACTTTAAAGTAATCTCTTGTAAAAATGTAGTGTAGTTGCATGTTGTAGCTGTCACGATATGTCAGCATGTGGGAATAAGAGGTATAGTCTAAATACATAATGCTTTAATTTCATGTCTTGTATCTTGTAGCTTGAAAAATCTCATCTGTACCGTCAAATGTGGATTAGCGCGTGAAGAAAAATGATGCAATTTTTTAATATAAAAAAATGTTACTGAATATTTTCATTATGTCATCAGTCGTTACTGTTGTCTAGGTTAGAGGGTTAGGACAGCAATTAGTAAAACGCAAGGTTTTAAGCACGAAATAGTTATTCTATATTTGATTTATGAAACTGCTGATATGAGTTCATTCACTGCTTGTAATTGTTTTCAATGCCATTTTGGTGGTTCTCAAAATCATTGCTATACGTTCTAAAATCTAGATAAATGCATAATTTATTGCTCTAATGTTATACTTATGGGTGAACGATAATAATTAATTATATGCGTAAGACGAACCATGATAATTGTCTTGTCTCGTTGCATTATTTCAGCACGCAATCCTCAATTTGGGACATTTCACATATCATCGTAAACTTGGTTATTATGATTTCTTGTATTTGTATTTTTAACATTGTATGTTTGTATGGTATGTACATGTATATTTTAGCTGTACAGCTTAAAGCTAAATTAATTTCTATATTATTGAGAAGCAGATCACTTTATAGTGGACTCATTTTTTTTAAATATTTGAGCAAATGTTGATAGGAGGGGGTTTCTTCGCGGTTCCTATAATATGTGCTCATTTGACAGACACACACATGTGTAGAAATAAGGGACATGAGAGGTATAAGGAAAAAAGGGGCAGTATGAGGCCACCAAACACAGTCAAGTATGAAGTACACTGTGTTGAAACACTTGAAATACTTAATTGCAAAACCATAAATTAATTTATATATTTTACCAAAACAACATATGTATATTTGGATAAAATACAAGCCTTCGTATATATTCCGCTATTATTAATTAGAAGCCTATCTGAAGGGTGCAGGTAAAAAGAAAAGTAAAACTTACGAAATCAACTTGGGATTTTACATTTATCCACAAAATGCTTTCATGCTGCACTGCAAACTCCCATTTACGTACATATGCGAAAATCTTGGAGTTGGGCACATACAAAGATAACTGACGTGACGATATAAATCAACTATTATCACTACTGCAGACTGCAGTTCTACATGAGAGACCGCAGTATTGTAGTGTAAACACATACGAAATGAACAGAAGGTACCATTCATCATGTAAACATATGTAGAGAGCCTGTAAAAGTGCGTTTGTTTTTGTTTTTCCAAAGGATGCATGATTGCTACTTTTTTTAACTTTAAACACGATCTCAAACATCTTCAAAATCCTTACGCCTTGTGACCAAGAAAACTGACAGAGAAAGAGAATATGCAGTAAAAACATATGCAATTAGCACTGTGCAATTTGCATTCCTTGAAAAACAAAGGAATGAAAAATAATGAAAAAAATCTCAATTAGTTTCTAATCAGTACTTTTACTTTGCAAAGATTGCTAGTACTGAAGAAAAAAATTACGGCGCTATTCATACGAGATTTTGTCTAAGGTAGTGGGTTATAGAAAAGAGCGTGGTACGCAATAAGTATACTTTTTTTCGAGGGTGGGGAGCTTCATACTGCAAATTCTTACCGGTCTTATTGTTAAGTACGAGGCAGTTTTTTGTGGATGTACTCCTCGCTTTGGGATCACTGACACCGATGTTGAGAGAGAATGTAGGTAAGGGAGTTAGTGGAGAGATGATAAGCTCACGCAAAAATATAAAGATTCCAAGTATATTCTCAATTTAACCATGGGCTCCTACACAAAAGTGTTGTGTTTATAGTTGTAGGTATTTTCTGCAACTTTGCGCTACTTTTTTTCAAGACCATGCCGTCGCATTTGTTTTGCTGGGCACAGACGTAAATAAATATGTACGGCTCAATTTGTATTACATTTACTCTCTTTCCATAGATTCATTCACACATACGTATACCGGCAATGATTCATATGTGCTTTTTTGGTATGCATTCAGTTCTTTAACGGTGGTGTGTCCGCTTATCTTTTATGCGAAAATCAACGCATTTATTACTTTTATTTATATGTCAAAATGATGCATGAGTATGCACGTATACAGTCAAACTCAATACAATGGAATCTCAAGGGATGGCAGTTTAAGCCCGCGCGAATCATATGGATTTATACGAATCTTGGATCTTGGCCAGTGCATGCGCCTAAAAATTTAGCTCATATCGTCGGGTAAAGTCCAAAAGGCACTATAATTTTCGTAACGTTATGGGGAAAACAAAATTATAGCGCCTTTTGGACTTTACCCGACGATATGCTGCGGTCTGCGGTATCTAATGAATAACATCTTTTGCCATTAAAACAATGAATGTTTGATGTTGATATAAAGGCATCAATGACCAGAACCAGCAATTATTTTCGGAGATTCTAAAAATGTGTCGTAATTGAAATAATGGTTCAAAAAAACAAGTTATTTAATATAAAATCCTACTATAAGTTGTCACTATTTGCCAATGTAAGTAGCCATTTCTGACGAAGTATTTTGTAGAGCTACCAGGATGGATTCAGCCTCTGTTAGTGGTTTGCCTATGTGTAAGCGCAGCCGTTATATTCGGGTTTGACTGTCTGTAGGTATTTTAATGTAGTCACATAGGTAGCTATGGATAATATGTATGTTGATTAGCAGAAATTATGCATTTAAATGCGCTTTTTGTCTACCATAATTATCACGGAGCAAAGATCTATGTAGCTAGTAGCTAAGCAGTCACACTTGGTCAGTGGCTAGTCACAAGGCAAGTACATATGTATTTACTGCATGTCAGCATTTACATTACAAATTATAACTTATAATTTTTGTGCTGTTGAGAGACCCAGTCACACAGTTATCTTCGAGTTTAAGGTTGCTCCTTGTACTCAGACGATGTAAAAGATGTAACATTGGGACGCATCAGAAGATTTTACATTTCTTTTTGTGAACTTTTTTTTCACTCTCGTACTCTCTTTGCCTTCAACTGGTAATTTCAATATGATTCTAGGTAAGCGCCAAAAATTCACAGGCTTTACAATCCGCTTCATTAAATACTGACAATTTGGTACATTGGATGACACATAACTGTGTCATTCGTGCGGTAAAATGGGACGTGGATGTAAAACGTCAATAATGGTACATTAAATACCATTACGTGCTCACTGATAACTACGCTACGCTCAATCATTTCAATCATACGACATAGTTTCCACATTCAAGTTCTGATGAAATATCAGCAAAAGGACTGAACGTACTAAATTGACTAAAATTTTTAAGAAAGATGTTTCATACATTTTTATGCATAGTAATAAATATAATGTGGAAAATATCACATGTTATTCACGCAGAGTTGTTTGTTAAATAAAATTATGAAATAATTTCCCTTGATTATAACTTTATAGCCGGGGAGACTTAGAAGTGAGTCTAGCATTTTTATAGCTTCAACTTTTAATGTACAAAAATGTTTGTTTGCATTTCCTGTCCGTGTAATAAATTTACTGCCAAAATTCGAGGGCAGAGTGCAGAACTGAAAAATGTCTGTCCCCGTTAAACTATATAGAAATGTCTATACTAAATCCTTCCTTCTTTGAAAATCATCTCTCACTTTTGATAATTATTTACCATAAAACTTTGACTGCCTTAAATTACCTATTATGACACTTTTTCTCAAATTATATAACACATTAATTTACTCCATAAGTAATATTTACCTCCGTAAGAAAACACACACTTTTGAACTATAAAAAACTAATTTCATACGCAACAACATCGTGCTTTTTTCCTCTCTACAGAAATACCAATATATTTCCTACATTACACGATGAAGTAATACCAAGAGAAAATACGAGAGCTACAATGCAATGTAAACAATAAGAGAATGAGATAGCAAATTGAGCTCTGAAAAAGGAAAGTCCTCCAGAACAATGTACTTACTATAAATTAGGAAGCGAATGTATTTTTTAAGCTTAATACTTATCATGTTATAATGCAGGAACCAAAATGACCAATGTAAATAAATCTAAAATTACATTACAATCCCATTGAATTTGAACTGTCCTTATGGAAAGAGCATAGTAGAGGTTTAAGTAGGTAATTTAGCAAGAGTGAAACGTGGGAGATGTAAAATGCTAATGATATTTGACGTTAAATAAAAATTCACAAAGAGATGCGTAGCTATAGTTAAACAAACGTGGGCCAAAAGAATGAATTAAGATAATTTCACTTGTTGTGCGATTTACGTATTTCCTGGGGGCAAGTCTTAAAAAAAAGTCATTGTGAAGATTTAAACCCGGTGAATTTAGAAAGTGACGGCATCTTTCATGTATACATATTTGTTATGTATATCTGAGTATAAGGGCAAAGACCCAAGATGAGATTTGAAGGGTTTAAAAGAAACCTTCGTGAAGAACATCGGTGAGTTTATTTTTATTAGTAATAAAAAAGAGACTTAGAAGGAAATGAAAGTCATTTTAAAAATTAATTTATGCCAACTTAAAATAGACTTTCTTCTTACTATATAGGAGTGAGTATATGGAGAGGATCGATATGAGGAGCTTTCTAAAATATATTTATCTTTTTATAGCCTGTACACTTACAGCAAAAACATGGAAGTAATGCCTACTCTCGCAGTACAAATTCATGTAAGTAATCCAAGTGATGAGGAATATTATTTACTGCATGTCCGCAAACAAATGAGAATTGTTATGAAACATGTGTGATCCTCGTGTCTTACTACATATTTGCTCTTGAATATTTTTAAAAGCACATTTGCATTCAATCACGCATAGTATCTTCCTCTTCCCAATATGTAATGCAATGACTGTACTCAATCCTGCGAGAACTTAATAAACAGAATGTTACGTTGACAAGGTGAACTTCCAGAGGAAATGTGTAGGAATTTATTGACAATACTTTGTTATGGCAATAACTATCCATTACAAAAGGATGGAAACAATTTTAATTGTAATCCCAGCTATAGAAAAGTCACGTTTGTATGTACACGCATGTTTTTTTACCTTTGCAATAATTTCCTTATTCTAATTTCCATAAACGCTCCTACACTAATCTTTTTGATGTTGCAAAAAAATTGTGGACTTCCGGGGAGATATATAAAAAGGGAATGGCAAACACCTTTTGGGTGTTAGTAATACAAATGTAAGGAGTTGACTATTAATATGATCTTAAATGTTGTTACGTTGGGTTATATTTAAGGAGAATGTGTATTTAGGTGGAGTGTAGTATAAGAAGTTGCTGTCAGATTTTAGACATTCGCATGTGGAAGAAAATGTCATTGCCTGGGGGAAGGTAGTTTGATGCAAGTAAATATGTATGGGCGCTGAACGTGACTACATTATTAAAAATAGTTCTGTAACAGAATTATGTAGATAAATTATATGTATTGCACCATGTGCAAGTACGTGTATGTAGATGTAATAGCAACAATGCCGGTACCTGTAACAATCCATTGTGAGGTCTGTGTATGTACGTGTATTAGGAAGGTCTTACGAAGTCTTGATTTTACAAGTTTCAAATAGCACTGTGTAGACTGTAGACAAAGATCCGATTATTTAAATGATACAGAAGCCCCTTAAATGGTTATGCAGGAACCTGGAAAATCTTGGAATGGTCAGGTACATTTAAGGAAATAATGTTTCGAATTTTATGTGAAAGAATAACTCACATTTAATTTTAATATTTATCTGCGGATAAAGAGAAAAATAAAAGTTTTCTTACGATTGTGTGCCTTCTATAAGTACGTTGGGTACAAAAATAAATTAATACACACGATAACATAATGGTAAAATAGAAACGATGAAAGCTAATGATTCAAAAGGTACAGGAAGGATGAAAATGAATACTTTGCAAATAAAAAATTTATCCATAGAATTAAACTTCAAAAAAATCTTTTAAGAAACAATATAAAATAATCCCCTCATGTATGTATTCAAACAATGATAAGTTGTAAAGATGAAGAATAGAAAATGTTGGAGGAAGTACC
>JAQFXU010001613.1:0-27238 GCA_034693705.1 Spatulosminthurus flaviceps | reverse complement strand
TATGGGAACTTCGCACCTGGAGGCATTGCTGATCATATGGTTTGTGCTGGCAGTACTCGAACCGATGCTTGTTTTGTGAGTTATAAATTATTTTCATTAATAATTCATCAATACTTACCTATTTATTTTTTAAATATAAACTTTTTCACTTTGAACATTTCCGTGACTTCTGTTGAATTTTCAGGGTGACAGTGGCGGCCCCCTGATGTTGGGAGGTCGACAAATTGGAATTGTTTCTTGGGGAATCGGATGTGGTAGATTTCCTGGAGTGTACACCCGTGTTAGTAGTTTCCATGATTGGATTCTACGAAATCAAAACAGATGAGGGATGAGGCTATAGACAAATCTCGATAATTTTCCCAACACCCAACTGTATGTACTTTGGACGGATTTAATGATTTAATTTATTAATTGCCCCTTTATATTTATTTAATTTATCATTTACACCTCGCTTAACACATTTAATGTTCAGTTTATTACAAATTACTGCTGTGACTTGGCTACCAGGCTTATAATCTATAGCTACTTATCTATTTATTGTCTTATTTGTTGTCATTGTTTTTTGTTGTTCTTTTATGTTCCCAATAAAACGTTTTTACCTTTACCTCTCCTCTAACACACTGACGTAAGAAATTCCACACACTTTGGAAACTTGTAACAACTATACATGCAGCCATAAAATTTACAGCGAATTAATTTTTGTATGTACATGTCAATTGTTTCATATGTAAATGCTAATGCATATAACTCCTCTCCATCCGTAATTTCCATAAACATATTTTTTTCATACATTTTTTTCCCCCAGCTTACTCCTAAATCCTTGCAATTAGTAGTCGATTGTCGAAGAAAAACAACACAATATCTTAAAGTCTGACATTCCATTAATGAGAAGTATCTTGGAAGGTGGGAGATCCCGCAGGTTGAAAGTACCTATCTTAAATGCTGACCTGAGTCAAAGGCCAATTTACTAACAAATCCCTTCAGTTTTATTACATATAATGAGTAATTTACGACTCATAATGATGTTTACCTCATCTATGTAGATATCTATGTAAGATCAAGTTTGTGTGAAAAGATGAAAACAAAAGATGATTTACACTCTTGATTTGTAAATCATTGAAAAAAAAAATCCAGGAGCAAATGGGTTCAAGTTCTTGGAATGTCTAATCATCCTTCTGTCGATTTCCTTCAGTCAGACAGACGGCGTCGGAGGAAAAACTCAATCAATTTAGAAGCTTCGCTTTATACAACGTAAATCTTCCACACATGTCCCAAACAATGCAAGAATTTAATCTGGAGCTCTCAATTCATTCAATGATGCAGGAACATAGGAAGTATTCACATTACAAATTACACAACAGGTTAATGCCTCCGTCCCATCATTAAAAACTACTCCATTTGAGTAGTTATATCAGCTTAATTAGTAGCAATCCAACTATATCTAACTCTGTTTATCTACATTGTTACATGAACTTAAAGTAACACTTGATTAAAAAAGGAGAAAAAGTGAAATATAATCTTAAATCTTTAAAGATATAAGAATTTGCTCAAGGGATAAATTGTTGTATCGAAGCATTGCAATAACTTTGGCTCCGCAGGCGTAACATTGTAATTGCCATGCGATGGATGAATAGCCAGTTCTTTTCAATTACAATCCTCGTCAATATCTCAGAAATATACATAATAGCTGAATCATCTGAGGGATAAACAGGAGCATGCAATTATCTATTTGTGAATATGTTTCCATCCCATTATTGTTTGATCAGAGCGATCGAATGATTAGCCATGGCTATTGTTACTTGTTTCTGTACACCTCATCCTCTCGTATATATAATAAGTAATAAGAAATAAAAAAAACAAGGGCATAAAAAACTAGATTTGAATTCCAATCCAGTAGGGAGTCAAGTTCAAGCTCCGCATTTTTATTTCTCGCCGAAATCTTCCTCTCTATACTATATCTAATCTCGAATCATTAAAAATACCGGAACAGTTTCAATGGAGTCTCTTCCTCCTAAGAAATAATTGCAGCATCATTTTTTAAATTCCTAAATATTTAGAGAAATCCACAATGACCTCTGAAAAAAGCTTGGGAGGAAGGTTGATAATTTTGACGTGAGGGTGCTTCTAAAGAAGGAGGCTCCTAATGGAAGATACGCGGTATTTATACGTCAATACCTAAATACTACCTGGACATGATTTGCAAACAAATGATGATGCGAGTCATTGGCGAATATTTTTTACCTCGAATTAATATACACGCGCAAATCTGCTCTGATTTTGACTCGAGAACCTCAACATGATGAAGAACCCGAGTTTATAGATTCACAATCAGTTTTACCTTGACTTTGAGATTGGTCGCTTGCTCAGGAGTTTTGTGCTGTGGAGAACAAGACAAAACCGTAATAGAAACAATTATTTTTACTTGATAACATTGGAGAAGTGATTTTAAAGGGGAGATTATAACCTTTTGAGCCGTTACAATGTCCAAATTAAAAATTATCAAGACATTTCCATCTGGACTTGGGGAAGAGGATAATAAAGGTTGGTTGGAGGGTCAGCGTGGGGTAAACCGTCTTGTTGTGAGGAGGACCAGACTCGATGTGTCGATTGGTAGTGCATGGCACGGTCTAGTTTTAATACTTGTCTCCTTGTCATTACTTGCAACCTGTGTGACCTCGTCTCAGACCCCAGACAGAGATTGGGAAGATGAGGACACAGTTGTCATCCAAGGTATGTATCCTATCTACAGCAATATATGATCAGTTTCAGTTTAAATTATTATACAAATACATTTCCTTTTAAAACTTATCACACTTTGCATTTGGATGGTGTCAAATAAGGGGAGAAATCCAAGTGTTTGTAAAGTTCTTTTGACATTTTTTTTGGCAGCTGAATGAATATACCTGTAAAATGGAAATATATACATTTTAGTTTTAAATTGTTATCATTGAAATTTATAGCTGACAATAGTATTGAAAGTAGTAACCGGGCCCATGTAAGGGTGAAGAGACAGTCTACTTTTATTCCATCGACGTTCCTACGATCGACGGATGTGAGCGAAGGTGATGCTTGCATCTCACCCAAGGGGGAAGCTGGGACGTGTGTTCCGCTCAAAATGTGTTATACCTTCATGTACCAGTATGATTTGAAAAATGATGGGATTTATGCTGGAAACATGGAGCTTGCGAATAGCTTACGTGAAACTGTGGGTAGCTGCGTTGACTTGGAGTCGACCCCTGTGGATTTTAGAACGATTTTTTTTGGTGAGAGATAGAACCCCAGAACAAAAGCTTCGTAAATGTTCATTTTCCTGTACTATGTAAACGTGCATAACTACTTTTATTCCTTAACATATTATTTTCCATGGTAATATTTTAAATATGAACTTATAATCTTTATAGGAATCAGAACAAAACAACCAGATCTGATTTGCTGTACTGGCAACGTCACCAAAATTGATATACCCCCGATGGTTTTGCCGCTTATTGTTGGGGGACAGCAAGCACAACAGGGACAGTTTCCAAGCATGGTAAATGGGGATAGGGATTTATAAAACAAGAATATTATTAATGTGTATAGATATAGGCGTATGATATGATAATGAAGGGGAATTATCTTTCGAGCATATCATATGTATTTAGTAGAGATTCTAAAGTAAGTTTGTATTAAAGTGCTCAAGTATGCTAATAAGCTTGCGATTATGTATTTCCTTATGGTGAATTCTACCTACACAAGAAGAGATCGAGATTAATTACAATAATTTCCTCTCATACTTATTTGATGCTAAATGGTTTTTAAAGAAATGATTATATATTTTTTGTAATTCCTTAAAAGTAGAAGAAAACCCGAAATAGGGGTGATTTAATTTGTAGGCTTTGTACGACTCATGGATTTCCAGGAATCGCTTGTAAATAAATATTTGCAGGCTATTTTGAGAATTTTTACACATATTTTTAGGCTGCTATAATGAATAATGGCCGTCAATTCTGTGGAGGCTCTATTATCGATGCAACTCACGTCCTAACTGCCGCCCACTGTATTGCCCAGTAATAGGTTTTCTCATTTTACTAACAATTATGTACTTGTATAATAATATTTAAAAAATGGAACTAGATATTCTAAATGGTGTTGCTCCAACTATTTTAGCATGGGAGGCTCAGAACTTGGCCGTGTGACTCTGCAGATTGGTGATCATGCCATTTACTCAACTTCAGATGGGCCCCATCAAACCAAGAAAGTTTCTCGTTTGAGTAAGCATAAGCAGTTCAGCCCTACAACTTTAGTAAGTTTTTATGGAGTCATAAATGTTTTGGGAGAATCAAGGGGCTGTAAAACTAATGCAATAAAATTTCGCGCCTACAAATGTCTATATATTTTTGATTCCTACAGCACAACGACATAGCAATTTTGACTTTGAGCTCGCCTATTAGCTACAACAGTAAGGTCCGATCTATCAGTCCAACATCAAGCTCCGGCTCGAGCGCAACTGTTGCGGGATGGGGACGATTGTATGATGGTGGCATGTTCCCTTCCGTCCTGTACTACGTCAATGTCAATATCGTACCGAACACTTCCTGCAGACAGACCTACGGATCTCGTGCACCAGGTGGCATAATTAGTTCCATGGTTTGTGCTGGTAGTCGAGCTGGTGATGCTTGCTCTGTAAGTTAAGATTCTTCCGTTAGCTTTTAAAAACTCCATACTTGTCTTACATACTCTAGGGTAGTATTGTAGAAATTTGGCATAATTTAAATTAACTTGAAATTTTAAAACTTATGACTTTAATTCAGGGTGACAGCGGAGGTCCTCTGATGGTGGGAGGTAGTCAGATTGGAATTGTTTCATGGGGTATCGGGTGTGGAGGTTACCCAGGAGTGTACACGCGTGTATCCTCCTTCCTACCTTGGATACAGAAAAATCAGCGTCACTAGAATATAAAAAATATTTATATCTAAATGTGATGTGACGATTTTTTCTCAATTGTTATATGGAAGAAAGAGTTGAATTCTCTCGATGAAACTAAATAGTCAAATAAATCATGTGTACACACTACTTAGAGCTCATATTGGAGAGATTATTAATATTGTAAATGAGCACACACACATCAGCGCGAATAACATGCTCAGTTATTGTTTCGGTAATTATATAATGTACTTATTAAGATGGACAAGCAGGAGCAGCAGACCATGTATGTATGAGAAACAAAGTACTTAAGTCCGTATCAAAAGGATTTTCATCTGTTTAGATCCCAGATAAGCCCACAACGGGCGTGGTTTAAATGCTCATCTAACTCAATATTATGAATGACTCTTCAACACAGCGTCGAGCAAAACCATTTTTGAATGTATAATTTCTACACTTCTCCCCCTTATAGTTTTATCTTTTTCCAACCAAAATTCCTATCTGATTTACCGTGACACAAGCACAATAAAATACAGCTCATGTGTATACAACAGGCATCTCTAAAGGATCGAACTATACTCCTCATGTGTATTTTTTCCACGTACTTTTTCTACAAAGCAAACAAATTAATTGCACATGGCATTATATAATGTAATGGGATACATATAAACGCACGTGTATGCATATGTATATGATATGCATATGTAGATATACAAGCACTAGAGTGCTAAGGCAAATATAATGAGGTATCAATTTTAATAATACATTGTAGCTACTTATGTTTGAGAGAAATTATGCAAATTTTTCGCCGTCATAAAAATTACACGGGTCTGATGGATAAGGCAATTGCAGCACTACTTACGAATTGTACCAAGAAAATTTTGCTGGCAGTTCCTTCTTATATGTTATTCCATAGTCCATAAGATGGGATGGGAGCAAAGCTAAAATCTTAAGGCAGTTTCAAAGGATTTGGACGAGAGACATTTAAAATTAAGTGGACAACTTTAAGTGCCTTTATATGGTAACTTGAGCTAAAAAACATTTCTCTCTGGGGCTCGTTTCCTTCTTTCACTCAATCTCTTGCATGCGTCCATGTACATATGCATTCATCATTACCTACGTGCATACATTTCTGAGATTTCATTTCATAGGGTGGTACGTTTCGTAACTCATTCCTTCCAGAATTATAATTCACTACTGTTTTTGTGATTTATGTTTTACTTTATTTTATACAACATGCAAGTGAAATGTGAATGCTACACAAAACATGGTAGCGCCTGAGTGGTAGAATCTAAATCCGAATTTTCGTAGCAAGGGAGATAGGTTATCATTACAGGTATACGAGCGTGCTGCCCTCAACAACTAAAATTAAAAGTATGGAAAAATGAAATTTTCGGCATCTCAGTCAGCCAATCCGAAAATGGCAAGGGACTTCAAAAAAGTTTATACGGTAAAATTCTACAGGAAATTCTGTCAACAGAGATACTGATATTCAGTTTGAACAAAAATTGACTGTGCTGCACTTTATGGAGAATCCTAAATTTTGGCGGGAGTATTGGAATTTAAAGGCGCTACTATATTTTGTAGAATAAAATCACCAAATAAAATGGACAATTTCCGTTAGGTTTAAGGGGTAAATGTATGAAGTTTGAACGAGACCTGGCTCACCCTATGAAAAAGCCGAACATGTGTTTCCCTTTCTTATAAACATTATATAAACTTCGAGGGAATATACTAACACATTTAACACCACATGCAAAACAAATTCTTGATTTCAGGATTCACAGTTGGAATTGCTCACATGACAGTCTCAGAAAGGATTCATCCTGGCAAAATTGTTCTCCAAGTTAGTGTGACTGTCAGCACCTGTTCAGGAGCTCAGGTTAGGGAATTTCAGTCACATGAAGAGCTTTTTTCCAAAAATTTCCATCGCTAGAAAATACACTCACATTTTCCTGTGAATTTATTCCCCAAAATACATTCCAAGGTTATCAAATACATCACAAGCGTTCTCATCAGACTTTGTTCCCACTAGCTCCCATTTTGTAATAATTCCATGCTGTAATTGCTCTCAAGCCACTTTATCCAAATAATCTGAGATTTTCCCAAAATAATATAACCATTCATTATATAATTTTTGTTCTTATTGTCTCCTCGTAATTTGAAATTTTTCTCAAGGATTTTATCCATGAAAAATTGTAAAGTGAATTTACATTTAAGGATATCAGCTCAAAGGGATCAAGAATAAAAGGTGTTGAGTGCAATTCAGTGTAAGTCTCTTTATTTGTACAGTAACATGTGCTTTTTTCATTTTTGAATTCAATTGAATACCCACCAGGCGCGAAAATAAACGAGTTAATAAAATCAGAGAAAAACAAGTGGGTTGGTGTCAGTGTTGGATTCAAGTGGTCAAGTATAGAATATATAAGGATTTTAAGTATAATAGAGTTGTGGATACATACATACAAGTGTATTTGTTTCTGTCCAAATCCAAATCCTTGTTAATATTGTTGCGGCGTTTGGACTTTCAGTGTTGGTTTGTATCTACAAGGGCGAAGGATGCAGCCTCGTTCTGTGCTCAGGTTCGGCGTGGGTGCCATCATTTCCCTATTAATCCTGTCTTCACCAACATCCGCACAAAAGTGGACTGACGATGTTTTTATCACCGAAGGTATGACATTTTATTACGTTTTTAATCGCTCCTCTCGTTTCCTAACCTTTCCATACCTAATTGGAGCAGGAGTGCTACCGCAAAAAAATCGCAGTACAAACTTTTAACCGTTTCCTCTTTCCATAATTGTTTCCCCTACTTTTCGTCAAAATTTTATTTTCAAAAATATACTATGAGAGCTACTCTTCTCATTTCCTCCTTCCTAAGTTAAGCGCTACTAACTTCCATCTCGTAATTAATTTTAATTTGTAAATTGGCGTCTCATTATACTCCAACATTAGCTCAGTTGAAGAAGTGCTATTTCTGTAAAAACTTTGTCTAATATTAATTACCTTGAAAATGTAAATTTCAAGATTTTATAAACGCCCAAATTTATTTTACCCCTCAAATCATTAGCTTCCTTCAAAATTTAGTTGAGATTAGGAAAAATGACAGATTGCTGGAACTTAATAATACCATAAGTTCCGTTCATATGCATGGCATACTTATTACTCAGATTCTAAGACTGAGTGGGGGAGAGTGAGAGAGAGAGAGAGAAAAAAAAAGAAAAAAATCATTCGCTAAACTTTATAACTGGTTCCTTCAGTATTGAAGCTCAGTGTGTATACAAAAATCCAATGCAAAATAATGAAATGGATGCATGCAAGCTCTCCTAAAAAAGAGACAGAGAGACACGCCAAAGTGTGTACGAAGCGAGCGAGGGAAGAGAGTCAAGCAAGCCGCTGAACCTACCATTACAATAGAAAACACACGTTTTTCCCAATCCATCATGTACTATATTGCCATTTGAGCTGAAAATTCACTCAACTCATCTGCAATTTCACTTCTCATTTAAGGAAGAACAATTTTGTAGATTCGCACAGGACAACATCATCAGCTCATAGGACAGTCATTCAGAGCCAAATAAGACCATAATTATATTCATTGCTGTTACCTACAGCCGTCATCCATAAAAACTTTGTTCCTTACATTTTCTATGTTAATGATATCGAAAAACTTATGTCTTGAGAAAATTCTTCTTCACCCCACTTTTTTATTTGGTATTTTATACGCATACAGGCAGGCTTCATAAGACGTCAATTGAATGATACTTGATAATGGATGTGTTTCTGTAACTCTTTCCAGACTCCTTATTAACTAGAACGGTGAAGCAGCTCGTGGCCACGGTCAATGATCTGAAGAATGATGTGGACATGCAGGTATCAAAAATCATTTGGGATAATTAATTCACATCAATCAGTATATAGTCATAAAGTTGAGAGACTTATGTAAATGCCACGTAGCCTGGCCAGGACCAAGACCCATTTGGTTGGAGACAAGAGACAAATGATGTGGTTGACAATGGATTGTTAGAGATCCGCTTTCAATTAGTATTTGAGATTCTGAGAATGTTGTATTTTCATATTGATTTTGCGTGGGCCAAAACAATGTTGATCAAATCAACTTTACTATTTTATTGCCGATGTCATTTATTTTTCCTTCCATGGTCTTTTTCCCTTTGGCCTGGTTTAATTTTTTCAAGTTGTGGCGAAGGTTTTGCCGATAAAATTTAATTGTCTTGACGTTTTACTGATCCGTTCTTTTAAATTGTTTTACATTTTGGTGGGCTCCAATGATGAACCTTGGACTGACTCTGGAATAATTTTCTCTTTTTGGGAATTCTCTCCTTTACATGAATTTCTGCGTTGGATGAGAGTAGAAGAGCAACCATCAGATGATAAGAGATATCATCCAAAATTGTCTCGATTGTGATGGTAAGTTGTAATGATATTTTTCAAGTAGGTAGGTTTCTAAGCTTCTGTGGACAAAAAAAAATGTTGCGTTGTAATTAATTGCTTTAGATTTGATAAGTTTTAAAGTTAGAGAATAATTTAAGCATGTAAATTATAAAATATACTCTCCAAGGATTTGATGTATAAACCAATCGTATTATTAGTGTGAATACTGTAAATAATAATTTGTAGTTGTAAATAATTATTATGATTGCTGAATATTTTGGTATAAAAATGTTTAGTACCGCCCTTACCAGTGTACCGTGCTCCGGTTACTACTCCCTCAAGTATTGGGTATGGCTTCTCGAATCTAAATTCGAATCGCCGAACTTCTGGATCCTTTAGTACTTACAGGTACAGCAGCCATTACAAGAGCACGGGCTATTCATCCGGAAATCGATTTTGATTTTTTAGGAAGATGATCATCTCTTTTGACTTGATTTAATAATATCAATATCATTGGGTCCCAATATTCATTTGCTAAATACTGCTTATGCCAAATAATATGTAATCTCTGGGTTAAAAAAAACTATTTTTTCTGTGTTAAAAATGTCCTTTTTTAAAGCTTATATGAGTCTATTGATTATTGAAACCTCCATTTGAATTGATATATATCTTCAACGGATAATATTTTAAGACCTATCAATTTCGATGAGCTAAAAATTGACAAGCCAAGATAATTGTAAATAACCGATACTAAAACGCTGTCTTTTAGCTTTTGACTTAACAATTCAATGGAAAATTTAATAAAGTAAACTTTGAAAGCAAATGATTTACGATGTGTGTACATTTTTTATCGTAGTTTGTTTATGTGTCAGTTAACAGATAAAACACGATCGGAGTTAGAGAAATACTTGTGAGCTGGAAACTGCGTTATCTTGCATGAATTAGTTAGTCGTCAAGAGAAATTAAGCTGCAGTGATTGTCAGCACTGTGCGAGTTATTGATTACTGTTAGTGGGAGGGAGAAGTTTGCATCTACATAAATTGTTTTATTTTTCCATGAAGCACCTTCCCCTGTAGTACAAGGATGTACTAGCTTCCCACCTCCTTGCTACCAGGGTGTAACCTGTACAGAGGATACGAGTGGTAGGGCGGTTTGTGGGCCATGTCCACGCGGAACGACGGGAGATGGACGAAGATGCAGAGCAGTGATCACTTGCCAAGATAGGCCTTGCTTTGTAGGAGTACGATGTGAAGACACACCTACAGGTATGGATGCAATAAATATTAATAATTGTAGTTGTAATAATCCATATGTACTTCGCATTTATTTAGATTTAAGGCTACGGACTTTTCGCACCTTTTTAAATTTTGACTTCATTCCTCGACGTTTATGTACTCACATTCGTAATGCTGTGCTTGTAAAGTATGTTCACTGTGCTGAATATGGGGATGTCTCTCTTTAACAGGTTATCAATGTGGGTCTTGTCCCGCAACTCATACTGGTGACGGCCAAACTTGCGAACGACGACGTTTGTCTTGCGACAGTAATCCATGCTTTGCGGGTGTTGACTGTCAGGATGAGGCGAATGGCGAGTTCCGATGCGGTCCTTGCCCAGAAGGATATACTGGAGATGGAAGGGATTGCAGGAGACATGTTACATGCAGGGATCGTCCATGCTATCGAGGTGTTCAGTGTGTAGATACCAGCGGAGGGTACCAGTGCGGCCAGTGTCCAAGTGGTTATGAAGGAAATGGAGTTCAGTGCTCACCAAGAAGAAGTTTGTGTGAGCCGAACCCATGCGCACCTGGAGTCCAATGCCAGGATAATGGAGAAAATTTCCAATGCGGACCCTGTCCACCAGGATTTAGTGGGGATGGTCGCCGATGTGATAGAATACGCGCGTGTGACTCAAACCCTTGCCATCCGGGAGTTCAGTGTGTTGATGATTCCACGGGTGGATACCGATGTGGACCTTGCCCTCGTGGAACCTTTGGAGATGGAAGAACCTGCACTTATGGACAAACTTGCAGAGATAGACCTTGCTATCGGGGAGTTCAGTGTGTGGATACAAGTTCAGGATACCAATGCGGTCCATGCCCATCAGGTCATGATGGAGATGGAGTCCGTTGTGTGAGAAGAAATCCTTGTGAACCTAATCCATGCGCTGCTGGTGTTCAATGTACGGAGGATGCATCTGGTCATGCATCTTGCGGCTCTTGCCCCAGAGGATTTATTGGAGATGGACGAATCTGCAACCCTGGACTTTCTTGTCGAGAACGTCCCTGTTATCATGGAGTACAGTGCCGAGATACTTCGTACGGATTCCAATGCGGATCTTGCCCATCAGGATTTTCTGGGGACGGCCAAACCTGTGAACGCATTAGAGCATGCACGAATAACCCATGCTATCCAGGAGTTCAGTGCTATGATGAGGATAATGGAGCTTACCGTTGTGGATCCTGCCCGTCGGGCTACCTCGGTGATGGCAAAACTTGTCGCCCTGGAGTCACTTGTAGGGAAAGCCCTTGCTTCCGAGGAGTCCAATGTTACGATGTCCCCGAGGGATATCAGTGCGGACAATGTCCTTCAGGATATGTCGGCGATGGAGAAAGATGTACTCGAAGGAATCCTTGTGACGCCAACCCTTGTCATCCCGGTGTGCAATGCATTGATGAAGGAAATGGATTTTACCGATGTGGTCAATGCCCTAGACTTACAGTTGGCGATGGCAAAGTCTGCCAGCCTGTAGCAACTTGTAGAGAGAGGCCTTGTTTTAGAGGGGTATCGTGTATCGACACTCCAGTTGGTTACCAATGCGGCTCTTGCCCTACCGGCTATACTGGTGATGGTCAAAGATGTACACCACATAGAGGAAACTGTGCAGCCAATCCTTGTTCACCTGGTGAGTTCCAATTTAAATTAAAGTACTATCGCATCTAATCCTTTATTATAGATGAGAAAAATCGTTGATTAATTTAAAATACCAATATACTTATTGTGAGTAAGGAACTTTAAAATTGTTGGATCTAACTACTAACAGGTGTCGTTTGTACTGAAACTGAGGAGACACCTGGTTATCGCTGTGGTGCTTGCATGGCGGGTTTCACTGGGGATGGAACACGATGTGTGGACATAAATGAAGTATGAAGTCGACCGCATTTAATGAAAAACTAAATGATATATATTGACAGAAGTAAGTAGGACTTGCACATTTTCAACTTCTCTTCGTTTTAAATTTCAGTGTGAACAAACTGAACCCTGTCACCCTGGCGTAAGATGCACGAATCTACAGCCTGGCTACATCTGTGATCCATGCCCTCCGGGTTATACTGGTAGCAACGGTGTTCAAGGAACTGGAATCGAATTTGCCATTAGAAATCGTCAGATCTGCAGAGACATTGATGAGTGCAACGACGGAAACAATGGGGGGTGTGCCGAGACTGCCCGTTGCATTAACACTGAAGGATCTTACATTTGCGAATGTACAGGAGGATTCAAGCTTAAGAACGGGACATCTACTGGTTGTCACGACGATAGAATTCGATGTCCGGATGGTTGCTACTGTCACAAGAACGCTGACTGCGTCAAGGAGGTTGGCAGTAGCTTCTACATTTGCAAGGTATGCAACTAAATATTTTACCAATACAAAATGATCCATGCAAGTAGCCCCTCTCTCAAGTTAGGCAATAGAAGAATTAAAAAACAGACGCATAAAATGAATTTTATTCTACCTTGGCAATTTCAGTGCAAGGCTGGTCATGCTGGTGATGGTAACGTTTGTGGCAAAGACAGGGATTTTGATGGCTACCCTGATGAAGACATCTCCTGTTTCGACCGTAATTGTCGAAAGGTCAGTAAAAACATTTCAAATGGGTTGACAATAAGCATTATGAAGATAACCACACTGTTGTTGTATACGCTAACATCAATTTATTTTTTATTCAGGATAACTGCCCCCATGTTCCAAATCCCGGGCAAGACGACAGCGACGGTGATGGTGTCGGTGATGCCTGCGATACAAACACTGGCCCTTCACAGGAAGGTGCTGGTCGACGCCCAAACTTCTACCCTCATGGTGGCAGTAGCGATAATATAGTCATTGGATAATACCATCCAACTATTTTATATTGCCATATTTTTCAAGACAATATGTTTAAGCTCTATACAAAAGTTTAACCACCTCTCCAAACAATTTTATACGAGCTCATGAAACAAAGTGTAACAAATTCCAGTATTTCTTCCAGTCCCAAAAACCCTCTCGTCTCATTGCCAGTGCATGTACTTTTAGTTCAGGTTTAGTAACAACAATCCAACCAGTAAAGCACGACTATCCACCATATATGGGTATTTAAATATAAACAGCAGCAAATATACTATCTCTTTCTAGTGTCTCATGAGACCCCCCAACGAAATGACGCTTTCTCTTATTAACTGATGCGGTTGTGAACGTTCTAGTAAAATGCATTTATTTTCTTGTTAATTGCTAATTAAGTAATAATCCTTGTTTAAGTCACAAGTAGTATTAACTATTAATAGATTTAGACTACTGACTAATATATGTATATATGATAAATGGATTAATAACGACACTTTGTACGGATTCAACGATTTTCATCAAGCTCAAGCACCGAATTGTTTGTGTATACTTGTTATTTCTCTTATGTACCTCATATAATTGTGTACTAACGTCATAAAATCCAAATAAAAATTATTTACCACCCATATCTTGTTTCTTATGATTTATTTTGTCCATTTAATATTTTTAAAATATTGAAACATTTAATGGTCGCTTCTAAACTGGCGTCTCAAAATCCAAAATACTTCTTTCGCAATCATTTAAAATATTCAACATAACGCAGAGCATTGTGTTTCCTACCCTCTTAATTTTGGATTAGATTTTTAAAATGATTTAATAACGCGGAGAAACGCCATACAACAACATCGTGTCTTTTGATTTTTTCCCCACCTGGCTTATGGAAGGGAAGGTCCCATAAGTACATTGATTTACATTTTACATTTGCATACAGGGTTTATTTGATTTTTTACATTTCCTTTAAATACATTCTTAAAAGTCCCTGCGCTGTGCTGTGGTCAACGTCTTCGGCGGTGCTATACAAATTGAGGCCACCGATTTGATTTTTTATGTATTTGAGCTGCATGTGTAATTATAGATAGGATTTGCGGATACTTATTTGTTCTGCCTGTAAGTAAACTCTATAGAATTTTGTATCCGGACTGTATTTGTTTGAACTTGAACTCTGTATTCTGTATGTACTCTGTATCCCTTCATATTAAAGCATAAAATAAAATTCTAGAAAGGTGGAAAAATGAAGCAGGCATCAAAATCGAAGCCACAAAACTGGAATGGGTAAAACTGATAAATCAAGTGTTTTGCTTTTATTTACACAGTGACTTGTACTTTGTAAACTTAATGTTAGATGTACATGAAATGTTCGTATATATTTTGTTGTAGCATAAATTAAAGAATTTTTCAAATGCTCGCTTATTGTTAGTGAGACTTTATACTTTTGACGTAAGTTACTTTTATTTATATTGCGTTGATTGAATAATTTTGTGGCAATTTATTAAATTAATTTTTTTTGGACGGAATATTATAGGGCGAAAGGCAACCATGAGACTTACTTCTGTCTGCTTGGATGTGAACAAAGGGTCCCTAGATCAGAAGAAGCAATTCATCAGGAACACTGTCCAGCAAAGAGAAGCTACTTGGATTTCAAAAAGGTTAGATTTAGATGCTTGAAATAGTTGCAGGGTGGTCGAGAAACTTTAGTAATTCGAGGTTGAGATTGGGGCTTCTTAAATTACAGGAGACTAGAAAATTCTCTAAGAAAGAGGCGAATTTGCGTGCTTCTGGTTCTGTTGTGCTTGAATCCAAAGGTGGATGTAGCGTCGTGGATGAGGTCGATGACAGTGAGGAGAACTGGGACGAGGAACTGAACCAATTAACCAAGATGAAGGATTTAATGTCTGGAAAATTCTCTGCGAAGAAAGAGGCGAATTTACCTGGTTCCAGTTCTGATGTGCTTGAATCCGAAGATGGATGTAGCGTCGTGGATGAAGAGAACTGGGATGATGAACTGAAGGAATTTTCCAAGAAGACGGATTTAACGCATAAGGAACAAAACAAAGAAAGCAGACGATTTTTGTAAGTCGGTGTTGATTTTTGATTTGAACAGATGGGCGAGTAATGTGTACAATATAGACGAATAATTATTATTTTAATATTTTTTTACAACTTCTGTTTTATTAACTGTTTAGTAAGAAGTTGGAACGAATGGAAAAAGTGGATGTGGTAGATTTGTTCCTTAAAAATATGGACCTGAAGGACGAGAACGACAGCGGTTTTGCATGATAGTCTACGATGACCAAATCCTTGATTTCAAGTGGGGTTAAAGGTTTGGTTTTGGATTATCCAATTCGCATCGGACGTTATTTCAATATTTTGGAGCCGATTTGGGGTTATAAAATATATTATTTGAATTCAAAATGCAGTGAAGAAAAATTTATTATAAGTATATGAAATCATCATGGTTCTTGGGTTGCGTTTCAGTATAGTTTATTAGCTTATTCCTTGCTAGTTTGCTATTTTTGATTTCCTGGATTTTGGAATTGTACACCCTGCCGTTGTACATATATGTTATGATAATCGTGTGTGCGTGTATAATGTATCTGGTTGGTTGCTTTAAATAATAAAATAGTGCATTTGTCGTGATCGTGATTTGAAAGGACCGAATTAAAGTATAGGTTCAAGAGTGGGCTATGTATCACTGTAACGTCATACCGAAACCTGCTGCACTAGTGTTGCATGTAGTTAATTCCATTAAAACCGGTATTAATCTAGGTAGCTGCTGATTAACGTCTGTATCTACCTAACAGTAAGGGTCATTTATGTTCTTCAAGATCCATGGCAAGTTAGGACGTATGCTTGTCGTTGACTATTGTTTACATACGAAATTGTAAAATACTGTATGTTGTATCTAAACTTGGAGATTCTACTCAGCTAATAGTACAAGTGAGCATAATAAGGAATCAGTTCCTGCCATGCATTGACCTAAACAACAAAAATGACATCTCGCAAGAAGTGAACCTAATTTGTTTCTTTAAAGTTCATTTGCGAATTTTGCCTAGTTGACATTTGGTTCTTGGCTGAATTACTTAATCCTTTTATTTTTGAATGGTGAGTCTCCTTCTTGTTATATATTCAGTTAAATGAAATTAAAATTTACAGCTAAATTTTGTAACGTATTGCTTCAGCTTTTTATTTAGGTCCCATCCCCAGTTGCAGATTTGTAATGAAGTTCTTCATAATCTTCCAATTTTTGGCCTTTACTTCCCTCCCTGGATCTTCGTCTACAGTAATTACTCCAATTGTAAATACTGCAGGTAGCGCAAAAAATATTAATTTTTTCCCTGGCTTTGACTGATAATATGTAAATTTAGGTATAAGACCAATGCGTGCTGTATTGTTTATAGCTGAAGGTGAATCGTGCAAATCGAAGGATGGGGAAGACGGGATCTGTAAACCCTTCGGACATTGCTATCCTATAGTGGGATTTCTAATAAAAAGCGAAAATTATTCGGATAGCAAAAGTCAGTTGCAGGAGGATATTCTGGAAGCTTCAACTCCGTGTGGGCAGCAGAGTGGTCCAGGTGGTTTATCATTTATATTCTTATTGGTTTTTACTGTTTTTACAATTGTTTTGAAAAATATGTTCGTGACATGTTACATCATTTGTTGTGTATGATAATTTTTTCAGCCAACAGAACAATTGATGATATTATCTGCTGCATAAGTTCCAGTGAAATAGATGCTAAAGATGATGTAGTAACCATTGATTTGAAGGACCTGAAAACGGATTCTGATGAGGAAGAAAAGAAAGAAATATTGCCAATAGTAGGTGACGCATCAAACCTTCCTATTATGCCTTTAATAGGTGGCATCGCCGGAAACCGCCCACCTATTCGCAATAACACGGCGGACAATATGACATCCACTGAACCCAGTATAGTCACTGGATCAGCTTGTGTCAGCTTACTGGTGGTTAACACAGATCCTGGACAAGATAAGTACCCTGCCCCTCATGCTTACCCATGGATGGTACATCAAATTTTTAATTATCTATTAATCCTACACAAGCACAACTAATCCAGAATTTTCAACCAGTATGTTCTTATATTAGGCAGCTCTTATTCGGAAGGATAAAGGAAACAAGCAGTTCTGTGGAGGGTCACTAATTGACAACAGACATGTACTTACAGCTGCCCATTGCTTAACTGTGTAAATAACTACATTTCAAAGTGTATTTTAATATTATTTAAAACACGGATTTTATATGGAAATTAATCATTTGACTACATCCAGCTTTAGGACTGGTGCGGACTTACCAAAATTAGGAATTTTATTAGGTGCCCACAATCTCGGATCGTCTAAAAAAGAATGGAAAAGCTTCAAAGTAGCTAAGATTTATAAGCATGCTGGTTACAGCGATACTAAATTTGTAAGCACTGCAATTTAAGATACAACTGTTTTCCTTTACGATCAAACTGCTTCAAAGTTACCTTATTTTATGATTTTCTAGACCGATGATATAGCTATCCTAAGACTATCCGAGTCAGTCGAGTTTTCCGATAAGATCAAGCCAGTTTGTTTGAACGGAGGAGACGTACAGGATTACGATAATGGTACAACCACAGCCACTCTAGCAGGATGGGGTCAACCTTGTCCAAAATGCTCAACATCGAAAGTTCTGCGTCACAGTATGATGAGGCTCTGGAAAAATAGCGAATGTCAGGAAAAATATGACAATGTACCACTATCTATAAAGCACAGAGTTCCCAAGATACAGCCCACTATGGTTTGTGCAGGTTCTCCTGGAGCTGACGCTTGCCAAGTATGAGATTTGTTTTTCAAATAGTGTATTTACGTACTTTTACTGTGCTTATTTTTTTTACTGTGTGTATGTATGATTCTTTAGGGAGACAGTGGTGGACCTTTGTTCAAGATGGTAGGAGGCAGCTACTATCAGCTAGGAATTGTCTCCTGGGGCATCGGTTGTGGCCAGTATCCGGGTGTTTACAGCAGAGTCGATAATTATGTCCAATGGATTGATCGAAACAGAAGCAAGAAATAGTAGCGTTCAAGTGTTTATTTATTTTTGTCGTGTTAAACCTTATACCTGAGTACTGTCGCTTGTTAAATTCAACGGAATACATTGTCATTACTGTATTACATCAAGTATTTTCCTCTTATTGTTTTTAATTGCCTGCTCATTTTTACATTTTTTGCACCTTGAAACGCTGTTTTCCTTGAAATCTTTATGTACATTTAGTTTTTTGTTGCTGTTCCGCCTCTTCAAGTCTTTCCTTTGACTCACTACTAGTCTGATTATATTTTACGCCGATGCTAGAATATTGTAGTATGTATTCTGGCTATGGCCCACATGGGTTTGTTCATATTAATACTCTCCGTTGTATTTTATAATTTATTGTTGCGAATGTAATATATCAAATATAAATAGTTGCAACTTTCTACAACTTACCACAATGCTTCAACCTACATTGGAAACACGGATGGACCTGACAATAACCTTGTTTCAGTGTTATTATTTTCAGGATTTTTTTGCGAGCAAAATGTTAAGTGTGCTACTTTCAATAGCCAAAATGTTATCCAAGTATGACTCAGAAAAGAGGATAAATACAGCATTTGTAGGTAGCTCAACATTTTCCTTAAGATGAGAGCTTGGCTATCCTTTAAAATGACATTTATAAGTATGTAGTTATTTCAAGATAATCCAGTTTCACCCCTGTAAACAACAGTGATGCACAACCAGGATGGGATCCTTTAATTTAATGTAATGGTACATTACTTATTGTATGTATTTGGACAATTCAGAGAATGTGACCAACTTTGAAAAACCGGAATATTTTAAGCCAACATTACTGTAGTTATTTTCCTTGAAATGTGATTAGTTTCAAGTCAAGGTTTGTCCACTAAACATTAAGAAAGTTTTTTACCCTTAATAGAGTGGGTCCGTTTTTTCGTTTTCAAAATGGCACCAGTGTCACTTGTAATATTTTTAATTGTTTCTACGTTAGCATCCACCAGCATTGGTTTACAATGTGGACGATTGGGAAGACCTGGCACATGTAAAACGTTTAAAGAATGCTATCCATATCTTGCAATTGCGGAGTCTACTCAAAATACACCCATCAATGAACAGTTACTCAACGGAATTATTGAGTCCTCCGAGTTATGTGGCTCAACAGGTGAGTTTTAATTGAAACTTCGATTTTTATTTAACAGAAAAATATTTTCATCAATTATCTCAGGCCAAGCATTCACATTAGTGCGATATTAATTCATGTAAATTGTAACCCGATAGCTAGGGCTACATCCTCGGATAATGTAATATGCTGTCCTGATATCGATGAAACCGGCCCAGATGTTACCATAATCCGCGAGGACGGTCAATTTTTAGGGAACTATCTACCCAACAAGTTTGGTGGCATTGCTGGAATTCCGATTAAACCCATTTCCGCGGCGCGACCACGTCCTCCTACTCCTGCCCCTGTCAAGATACCTTCATCGAATCTAACGGAGGAAAAATGTTTTGGCCAATATGTTGTAGTTCCCTCAGGACAAAATTCTGTGGCGATTAAAAATTCGTATCCCTTCATGGTAAATCCTGCCAAAAACTGACATTATGAGCCCAATAATATTGACAAAATTTAATTCGGGGTTATATTTTCAATGCATTTTAATGTGTATGCAAAATCCTTCTTATATTTTAGGCTGCACTCGTAGACAAATCTAAAGGAAGGCAATTTTGCGGGGGGACACTTATTGACAATCGACATGTGCTAACGGCAGCACATTGCTTTGCTGGGTAAATTGAGCATATACGCTTGGCGGCTTGGCACAATTATCTATATTGTAAAAGTTCACAGAAAATGTATTCCCTTGCAATGTCTTTCTTACAGTTTCTGGTCAACTAAAAATCTTGCAGTTTACTTAGGATCTCATGACCTTTCGAAGGATGAGCCCGTGAGTGTTGATATGAGTGCTTCTCATATATTCAAACACGGACATTTCAATCTCCAGACCATGGTAAAATTAGTGATAATAATTAATTGAATATACACCCCGTTTAAAATACGGGGCGAAGAATGTAATTTTTTTTCCATATTAACCTTATCTTTGTCTTAGTATCGTTTGTTAATCCTTTTCGTTGAGTAGGATTACGACATTGCCATCATAAGGTTGTCAAAGCCTGTTACGTACAGCAAGGAAATTCATTCTATCTGCCTCTCGTCGGGTGCTAAACGATATGATGACGGGAACTCTAAAGGAACTTTGGCGGGCTGGGGAAGAACTTACCAGGGTAGCCAAACTTCAACAGTACTCCGCCACACAACCTTTTCCATATTGACAAATCAGGCTTGTAAAGCTAGATACAGTGGTGCTGTAGTACCAAACTCCCGGATTCCACCTCCACCTGTCAGAGAAACGAATATCTGCGCTGGATCTAATGGCCGTGACGCATGCCAAGTAAGTTTAAAATGGAAATTTAAAACTGTGTGGAGAGTAACATTGTTGGTGTGTAAAATAATGTAAATTCTTTTGTAGGGTGATAGCGGCGGACCTTTATTTGTAAAGGAAGGAGGGCTGTACGAACAAATTGGAATTGTATCGTGGGGAATAGGTTGTGGGACATATCCTGGAGTTTATACAAGGGTTTCTTCATACAGAGACTGGATTGCCAAGCAGATCCAGAAACCTTAGTTTATTATTCATTTAAATTTGAGAAAGCATTGTTGGATATTTTGAATGTGGATGGACTGGACTCACTGGACTGATTCGTTTAGAAAATTCGACATGATTTTTAATTTTCGTAATATTTATTACTTTGCTGAATTTAATACTCTGTAATGTTCTACAAGGACGCATCCACAAGATTTGTGTAATGTTACTTCAAAAAGTTTGAAATCAAATTATAATTATGTTACAACGATCTCCGAAAACAAATTCTAAAATATTACGAACTTATTCTATTACATTTGTGATTTTTGGCATAGCTAATACTACATGATTTAGGTAAAGAATTTTATTTTCCAAAAATTCCTCCACAATTCAAGCCACAAGAAAATGCTCCAAATAATGTTACAAAGGTTTCTTGGAACAATAAGCACGCATATGGGTCTTCATGTAGTTCTTGGAATACTCATGGCCGCACTGCGGGCATATCACCCTCTCTGCTTTGTACTGGCGAGTTTTTCCACCAGCTTCTATAATTGATGAAAATATAATTACCAACTCATTTTATAATTAACGAAATTATTGCAAAAAGTACAGATTTTTAAACACTTACCCTGTTTCTTGGAACCTCGTTTACGCTGCTGGGTATTTTCAACATTATTAATCCTTGATACGTTACCAAATGGTGGCTGCGCTTTATCAGAGCTGCTATTACCATCCCCAGGTGTTGGCGGCGGGGTTACATCCATATTGCCTTCAAGGTGCCCCGTGCTGGTACTTGGCGAGACCGGGATGGGTTTTTGTGGTAAAATGTTTGCAGTCACGCATTGATTCAAATAGTTCCTAAATTCAAAAATTCGTTGGGAAAATATGCGAACATGATCATACATTAATAATGCCAAAACATAATGGATTCAAATGCAAAGTATTCGTTCAAATCATGCAGCTGTTGAAGTAAATGAAGTAAGGAATTGAAAGTACTGACAACTGCTCGGTGAACGCATCCCTAATCCCAGTAATCTGTACAGAAATAATGTTCTGTCCATGGCGTAATTTTTCTGACTCTAAAGCTCTGTTTTGTTTCTCATTTTTCAGTTCATTATCCAAAGTCTCAAGTTTCTCATGAACGGTTTTGAACTGCTCCGAAACAGAATTCTCAAAGTTCTGCATATTCACCTTTGTCTTCCATTCTAAATCCTTCAGAATTTCTTTCATTGCAAAGGAACTGCGCATGTCTAAAGCTTCACTTGTTCTCGCCATACTACTGGATGAACTTTGAACTTCCAAGATATCTATTTTGCCTTCAAGTATCTTTTCTGAAATGATGTACAAAAGTATTTGATTAGAGCCACATTTTGAATTTTTTCAAATCTTCTTCACTTTCAAAGCCCTCCACTTAAATTGCATACAACAACATGCACACTACAAAAACACATTGCAGATTTAAAAAGTTGAACAAGACTAAATTCTAATTGGAATCAAACCTGAAGTGCCGCATTCATCTGGTTCTACTCCTTTGTTTAGTAAAAACTTACGAGGAGACATTTCAACTTTTCTCAGAGCAATTTTCAAAAAATGTATTCTAAAATGTCGTGCTCGCTCACTTCCCCTCAAACACTCCTCAAATTATCAGCCAGAATTAACTAGTGAAGAAATTTCAAGCAACACAAGCTATAGATTCGCTTCGAAATGACCGTAACTGGAACCTTGCGGGAACTGGAATGGACCTTGGGAAATTAAGCACCACATAATGGGCAACGTACGAGCCATTTTCGGGATAAGCTTCGGGGTCGGGGTAGTGATGACTATATAAACCAATAGAGAAGGAGCACAGACCTCCTCGTACATAAAAGATTTTATTGCGCATGCGGAGCGGAGTGTGTCTACCCCTTATAATTTTCTTTCAAAATTCATGCTGTAAATGTATTTTTTAAAGAAATGCTTACTGAATCATCCGTTTTTAATGTACCAGGCATTTTCACTCCCATCATTGACAACAAATAATTTTCACTAGCTTGTATAAACTACTGTATCCCACTAGTGTCATCTATACAAGGATTTCCTGCGCACTGAATTCAAATAAAATTTAGTTCTTCGGAACCTAGTACCTAGTAACTCCCTCTGAAGATCGGCATAGCTTACATACAAGCAACGAAGCAACTGAATATCACTTATACTTATCGTCATACATACTTCATCGCATTTTTGTGCAAAATGTGTGCATATATTGATTTAGCAGTATATTACATGAATGTTAAAATGCTTTGGTGAAAGCTGCCTACACTCCTCATTTCAGTGATCCATCCATTGATAAGCAAGACATGTATATAAGCATTCCAATTGTTGCAATATAGTTCTGTGGTCACTGACCTCGGTTTTGCGAAATACTAAATTGCACGCGTTTACTCCCCGCACATAAGTAGTAAGACGACGATATGAGGCTTCCTTTTCTGTATAAACTGCATGTGCTTTCTCTTTTTATTTTTGACAACACTGTTATAGTATATAACAGGATTAAAATAGGTGTAAATAATAACATCATACAAATATATAAAAGTAAAGTAGAAAAAACCATAAAGATTGAACTTGGCTGATTGATATAGTTCATCATTGAATTTTTATACTGTAGTTTCCATTCGCCATTTGCCGTTCAATGATGTAGAAAAAATTTCTTTTGCGAAAGCCAGACCGGTATAAGATGTAGGTGAAGGGAGTGAATTAATGTAAAACACTTGACAAAATGTTGACAAAGAAGATACATGCTTTCACCCTGAGAGATATAAAATCCTTTGTTCATCTCATCATCTGTCTGATCAAGTTCGTTGGGATTTTCCCAAAAGAAATAAAAATTGATGGATTTTGACAGCTATGACCTACCTTTAGATGTCAAAATTAATCTACTGTACTTACGCCCTCTCAAATATAAATGAAGAAGAGTAACCT
The DNA here is from genome assembly GCA_034693705.1 of Spatulosminthurus flaviceps. NCBI lineage: Eukaryota > Metazoa > Arthropoda > Collembola > Symphypleona > Sminthuridae > Spatulosminthurus > Spatulosminthurus flaviceps. Next base: position 3,228 of record JAQFXU010001613.1, on the reverse strand, counting down.
CCAACTCAACTTTAACAGTTGCGGGTTAGGGCTTGCTTGCGAGAGTTGCAACCACCGTTGCCTCATTTTTCTTCCAATTCTAAAGGATTTTCATTCTTTAGATGATAATCATAAAATTATTCTACTTTTTTCCATTGGATTTTTTTAAATTGCGAGTGATTTTTTGTACAGAGTTTTCTATAGGTACGCTTACATAAGGATGCGTCAATTAACATTGCTAGTTTTGATAGTGTCAGTATGGAAAGTTAGTGCAGGTGAGAACACAACTTGTACCACCAAATTTCAAGAACGAGGAACTTGTCGTCCATTTAAAGTATGCTACCCTTTCCTGGAAATCGCTGAAAAATTACGAACCCCAATAAATGAGCAACTGCAGAAAGACATCTTGGAAGCTACTACACTATGCGGTGCTAATATTGAAGCAGGTAGCGAGACTTAAGGAAGTCATTTGTACTTTTATATACTTATTATATACTTATTATATTAGCAATGCTTATATAAACTAATGAACATTATTTCTTGACAGGGGACCGAACTACAGAAGACATTATTTGCTGTGTGAATCCTACCGACAACTCTGACGATGTCATTGTCATATCTGATACTGAGGAAACCACTCGTGGAGGAGAGGTAACAAATCCTTGGGGAGTTGGAGGAATCCATGTTATTCGACCACCAGGACTACTTCCAAAATTGCCAACACTTCGTCCTACCATAGCTCCGGTGAAAGCTACTAAACCTACTACTACAGCGACACCTAAGCGTAATGCTACAGTACCATCAGGATCAGGATCGGGGGAGTCTGAGAAATGTTACGCAAGCTATGTAATCGTAGCTGCGGGAACTCAACCTCATCCCACAAAGCATTCTTACCCTTTTATGGTATATGCAGTTTGATAATATGTGATATTTTATGTATAATATATTTAATGATATACATGTGAATTTAATTTTCTAACATTTTTAAGAAGTGCGGTAGGTTTTAATTTTATTTTAACTTATTAGGCTGCCATTATTAACAAGAAGCATAACAAGCAATTTTGTGGAGGATCCTTAATTGATACAAGACACGTTCTCACCGCAGCTCATTGTTTGGAAGCGTAAGTCATCTAGCGGAGCATTTTAATTCTCAGAGCTGGGCTCTAACATTAATGCACTAATTTTAAAAAAAAAAACACCTATCTTCACATTTGAAATTTCTCAGATTCTCAGAAAGCTTAAAATGGTAACTCAATGTTGAATTAGGTTTCGAACACGCGAATCCCTGCGCTCTCTGGTGGTGTATTTAGGATCGCACGATTTATCCCAAGATGAAGCTGCAAGTGAAGCTTACAGTGTTGCGAGTATTTACAAACATAGAGGCTTCAACTTCCAAAATCTGGTAAGAAAATAGTAGGAATTTTACAAGCTTTCTACAAAAATGTATTTTCTCTTCTCTCTGATTTTTATAGTCGGGGGTATTTTTTATGAACATTTCAGAAAGACGACGTGGCTATAATAAAACTGAGTAAACCTGCCGAGTACACGAAATATGTGCAACCCATTTGTTTGAGTACGGCGGGCGCTTCTACAACAGAAAATAAACCAGCTACAGTTGCAGGTTGGGGATACTATTGTGTTAAAGGATGTCCCACATCACCGAAACTACGTCATGCATCTGTTAAAGTTTGGACCAATTCCCAATGTCAGACAAGATATAGCCAAGCTCAGTCTCAAAATCCCAATGTCCCAGTCATTTCTACTGGAATGATTTGCGCTGGTTCCCCTGGTAACGACGCTTGCCAGGTAATTTTCTGCACCTCAAAATGTATACCTTGGAAATTTGATCCTTTTGGTCATTACTTGATCTCATGTGATTTTATATCTATACGCAGGGAGATAGTGGGGGCCCTCTCTTTATCAAAGAAAACGCGATGTACCGTCAGGTAGGAATCGTCTCCTGGGGAATTGAATGTGGTCAGTATCCTGGTGTCTACAGTAGAGTGTCTACTTATCACAGCTGGATACAGAAAAATATTAAGAAATAAAATATTTAGACAGTATATTTAATTATTATTTATTAGTTAGTAGTTATGATCCTCCAAAACCATGAAAACGTTCCGGATAATTGTTTGTTGACTTTGTTATTTTTACATTTGTTGTGACAATAAAATTATGACTCGCTTAATCTTGAATATTGAACGCATAAAATAGCTGTGAGCACTACGTAGAATGAGTGATCGAATGATTGAGAACCAATGTACTCCTACAAATTTACACAATAATAGGGTTGAACTTTACTCATTTTCAGTCTGAGAACCCTCAGAGAAGGTTTACAGAATATAGTTCATACCTAACCTACAAAACATCAAATAACAGATAGTGTATATCTGCAATGCAATACACTGAAGGTCAGAAAACTGCTAATCTCGTATCAATTTCATGTCCATCCACTTCTGTATTTGATCTTGTGGGCGATTGCATCCTACATAAAAGGGATGAAATCTCATTTTAAAGGTGAAATCCCGCTGTACAGAAAATATCAACTTCAGTATTTGTGGTTAAAAACGTACATAAGAAAACCTGAAAATCCAGATTAAAATCTTGGAAGTGTCAACTGCCCTAGTTAAGTCAACGACATTCGTATCCATGTACTTACGGTTCATATAGTTATTTAAAAAAGATATAAGTTTTAAAATTATGGTAAGCTCCTATGAAGCATTTTTTAGTTGGCAACTCAAATCAATTACATATAGGAAATGTAGGCTAAAATCAATTTCATAAAAAAGAGTACAACACAAATAACATTAAACTTAAGTGGAGATTATCCCTGTTGTCAAATCTAAACTTGAATAGCAATAATTTTCAGCTTTAATCAGCTTTAATACCTTTACTTGTAAACCTACGAGAGCTTTCATCCTCTCAATTTTAATAACACTGGTTCTGTAAAATTGCAAGCTCAAGTTAAAAGTGATTTGTATCTATACAGTAAAATCCACGCCAAAACCGGTCAAGAGGACAGCTTCTTGGGATTACTGTAAGACCATATGCCAAGATAAAATTGGCATTTCCCTCACTGTCAGGAAAAACGGAATGTTTCAACTCAAATTCAGAGTGTGGCTGAGGAAATATAAGCCACCCTGGAAATCTTTGTTTCACAAGGACTCAGTCTTCTCAGGCTTCTTCAACGTTTCATGTCCAACAAGTCACGGCTCTAGCTTTATTTTTACTAAAAATTTTAAGTTTGTT
>JAQFXU010001612.1:0-27242 GCA_034693705.1 Spatulosminthurus flaviceps | reverse complement strand
TACGTGACACAATTATAGAAACAAACTGTTTCCAATTTTGAGGCTATTTTTTGGGAATCACAACTGTGACCAAACCCAAAAAACTCGACCTAGCTGCTGACAACGTTGCTTCGTTTTATCTCAAATCTCTACCTTTCCCTCCTCAAACCATTTAATGGATGACTGCGTCGAAAATCAACTTCAATTTAACTTGTGGAGCAATTAGTAAAGGGATCTGACTCCGCCCGACACACCAGCATTAAATAATCCCAGGTGGATATATTTTTCTAAAATCCAGACCTTCTGAAAAAATTCCGATGCATATAAAAGTTTTTTTTAAATCCTGGAATTTTTTTGCATAAAGAAAAACAAAGTCGACTATGTAATTGCATTTGTTAAATCCAAGCATGAATTAAAATTTACTATGCATTTTTTGTGGGTCAAGTAAAAAAAATGGAAGCTGGTCAAACGAAGTGAAACTATCAAAATATACGGCTAGACATTCACAACTTTAAAAAATGGAAAAAGGTTTTCTTATTGCTCGTAATTTAATTCATCAAGCGTTTTTAGCTCATGGGGCCAATGGCAACGACGATAATAATTCTGGTGACCAGGGAAATAAAGATGAGCACAAGGCTCCAATATTCTACCTACTATGTACTAACATTTGTCATTGGTACGAAAATGATGTGCCTGTTTCTACATGCTGGAAAAATAACTTGCTCCGAGTATATTTATATTTGAAAATACATTGTACAAAACTGTATATCTCATTCAGGGTTTGAAAGTAATAAAAAATAGTTTTTTATTTCCTGAAAAAAAGTTCCATATAAAGCCAATGTTACAATTCAATTTGTGAGAACATGTATTTTTTCTTGCAATCACTTGTGTCTTTCTTGCTCCCTGAATCCTTTTCCTGAAATTGCTATGGCTGCTTTCTGTACTCTCTTCTTTTTATCTTTACAGTACAGTTAGTTTCATTATAAAATTAAAAATCGGCGTCAAACTTGTGCAACACAAAATAAAATATGAAGACTATCATTATTCCTGTCTTCAAATTTTCCCCTTGAAATAACTTTTGTTTCGTGTAAAGTGTCGAATATTTGTGGTATAATATTTTGAGATATAGTTATATTTCCTATGTAGTGGTAGCCAAGGGATCCCAGAAATTCTGCGCCGCCACAGATAAATGCCAGCGTTACATGCATTTTTCCTATTTAGACTTAAGACCAATTATTATGGAAAAATCTTCGAAAAACTAGATCAAATCAAGTTGTTTTAGCCCAGAAATTATTTTTGAATCCCTAAAATCTTGTCATTTTTATTTTTGTCTAACAAATGTTGATTTTTTATAAAAAAAAAGAAGCAACAAGTGTCAAATAAGCAAGAAATTCTTGAAAATTCTGCCACTATACAGAGATTTTTCAAAAACTCCTCCCATACATCTTGTACAAACGAAATCTGTGTGAAGGATTAGAATCTGCCACTGTAGAGGAAATGCCACCTTCGGGAAACCACTGTAACGGGAATCTGCTGTAATTGAGAACTACACTAACAGAATTTTTTGGTTTTTAGACACTTTTTGTTCTCTTTTTTAACAAAATTGGACTATTTAATTTTTTATAAATATAATTGAAAGTCCCATAAATAATTAATTATTTTCACAGTGGTTTTCACTTGATTTAATTATGTCATCAAAATATGAACGGTTATATGTGTATTTATCATAAAAGGATAAACTGTAAAACCTGCCAAGCTTTTCCGCCGACTATTCCATTTTTCCACTGGGTCCAACACTGGGGATTATACAGTTTACTCCTCCTGTCCTGCTTCATAGAGTGGCAATTCATTCCTTAATTAAAACGTGCTAAAATTCCAGATGCAAATAAAACGAAGACCAGAAAATTGCAGTAAAATGTTTTAAAAATAAAGTGATGTAGTTCTTTTAACGGCATCAGACTGAGACCTTGATTTCACTGACGAAATTAACCCCGGTTAAGTTAACCGTTGGTTAAGTTAGCCCTTATTTTTTATGGAAATCGGAGTAAAAATGATATCAACTTTATTCAATTGAAGTGCGGAAAATATTTGAAATAAGAATAATTTCATAAAATACAATAAACATAGTGGTTTTGTTGGTTTCAGCACATCATGTTTTCTCTTATTGGTTCAAGTTACATACTTGCTTGCTAAAGTTCCAAACGTTGAGTAGATTGTTGTGGAAGAACGTTCAAATAGTAAGTTTTTACTTGTCACACTTTCACGCCACTCGGTGATTTACCTCAAAATATGTGATGTAAAAGTGTGTAGATAAAATAGTGATGATGAGAATGACAAACAAGCTGGCTTATTGAAATTCCAACAGAAGGAACTGCTGAAGCAAGGCCAGTTCTCATTTTCTCACTTTTTGAGCATTGTTTTGTAAAAACTCGTTCATTCATGTTTTTGAATGGGTACAAGGGAATTTTGCTCATTTTGTGTCTCTTCTAAATTGCAGGATTAGTTTGTTGAGTAAAGGCAAGAGCATTCCTGGTAGAGCGTGTAACATTAAAGCAAAGGCAATAATAATCATTCCTGTCGTTTAGTTCACAAAAATATCCACAGGATTTTACTTTGTGACCGAATAAATGATTTTTATTACGATTTACGCAGAAAATTTTAACGAGACTGACTCCAGTTGAGTCTACTCAAAATTTTGGTGTATTTATTTATGTTTTCGTTTGCAACTTTTTTATGCAAAATTTGTTTAAATGCAGTAAAAAATGTAATTTGGAAATTTCAGAGGATCTTGACGAGCTTTGGTTCTCTTGTTACTCCGGCTAAGATAACATTTGATCCTATAAAAACGCGGGAGCAATGTACATTTAAATTGCAACAGAAAGAGACAAGTATGTACATACAAGAAGAAATATTTGAGAAAGTTAAAATAGTCACGTATTTCAACTTTCTATTCTTTAACGTGTGATTTTCCCAAAAAAGTAAGCATATTTACACTTTTTAGAAGGTTTAAAAAATTTAAAGGAACAGTGCTCAATCAAGTAATATTTTTTTTAAACTCATCTTTTAAAAAATGCCGCAAATGCATCCGCAAACATTTTATTATGACACTACATTCACATCTGTTTATATTATAAAGGATACATGGATGGGAATTTTTCCTCCGGCGTCTTACATTAGCATTGACAGAAACGCTTTAAAAAAATTCTTCCAATCATTGCAGTATAGAAATGTTAAAAATCAGTAGATTCTAGATATTTTACCACAAAGACAAAAATTAAAATCCGAGCAATCGTAATGCTCAACGGTCATTCACGTTAAATTCAAAAATCGGCGTCAAACTTCAGAAGAAAAATCCAAGAAAAATATTCAACAAAAAACTTACCCAAAAACAAGGTAAAAAATAAAAAATGAATGTAACGCGTGGACGCCAATTACTTTTTAATATTTCGCATTCCAACTGCTCTTTGTGAACGGTGGCACTCTAAAGTTTAAAATCGCACAGAAATGTGGCAAGCGAGTAAGGATTTCAAGATATTGTTGAAATTTGCCTCAAAATTGAATTCCGTTCCTATTTAATTTTTCCACTAACAATAAGCTATAAAGATAATTTAGGTTACGATGAAATTTGAAATTTGGCGGGGTTATAAAATAATGTTCCATGTCACCTAACACAAAAACAAACACTAAAATTTTGAAAACTTTTATTAAAATTGGAAGTGAAAATAATCTTGGATGGATTTACTACATGAATTGGGATCATTGCTTAAGTTAGACGCCGTTGATTCAATATGAATACGAAACGTGCACCGTACAAAAAATTCAACTCCCTACCTTTGCCATAGGGGCTACCAATGGGCCTAAAGTGAATTTACACACTATGGCGTTAAATGGAATGCTCTCTTTCTTGGATGCACTAGATTTAAAAAGTGGGTACATGCAGGAGGATGAAAAAAATCGGAAAAGGGACAAAAAAGGGTGGTGATTTTTTTTGGCTATAATGTTGTATGGTCATAAAAATAATAATCAATTACGCAAGCCAAACTGTGGGTGTGGACTGATTTTTTTAAAGCTGCCATATAATTTCAAGCCAAATATAGAATATTTTCAAAGGTTCATCCTAAAATCATTAAATACATACAAGTGCACATACAAAGGTTTCAAAGCAACTAGCCAAAATATAAAAATTTAAGTAGTGGAGTACAAAAGTAAAGTTTTACTCTTTCACACTTTTTCGGAGTGTTCGCTACTTGAAATGATATTTTCTGCTAAAGTTAGACGTCGATTGTAGACTAATCTTTACACACAGACCTGTAATTAATGAAAAGTATAAATTTTTTTTACTTACGGAGGACTTTTTACCATATGAACTTTAAGGTTAATATGTGCCACTATCATGCTGTAATAAGGCCCGGAAAGATCCGTTTCAGAATCCAACTGGAACAAGTCCGGTTTTGGTTCAGAATCAAAATGGAATAAGTCCATTTACATTTACGACAGCTTTTCATACAAGGGATGAACTAGGGGTCAAATCAATATCTGGCCTGGGCAGTCTCTTGTGTACTGATTTTTATGCTTATTGAGGTCATTATATGCAATAAGATAGCTACAGTATATTTCCTATATAGTGGCATCCAAGGGATCCCAGAGGGGCCAGGCGAACTTTTGTTCACTTGGCCGTACATTTGGATTCAAGACTTTGAAATGTGGAAAAGTCTTACACTCCAATTGAGTGCTGACGCCACGAAACGATTCCAACTACGTGGAAAGGAATTCAATGCGAATTGGGCTCCTCACCACCTTATTTACTATCCTCTACTGGCTGCACCGCTTGCTTCGAGAGAAGAGGCTTCAGCCAGCGTATCATCTCCGGGCTATAAAAAACTGGAACTGTGGGTCACTTGGTGTACTGCAGCACATATATAATCGACGATGTGACGGAAACTTGGCGGAGTAGAAAGGATCACGAGCTTTTGATACGATCATTGCATTGGCATGATTGTTTTCCTTAATTGCTTTGGACCATTTTCCTTCGGTGGAAGAAATTCGGAAATACGTGGATTTCAAATTTTCTCCACATGGAAATGAGTTACTCGAAGGTTATGTGTTTGTTATATTTGACCTGGTACATGATATAAAATCTGATATAAATCCATCTTTCTTGGAAGTTTTACCAACAGGACTGGACTCATCGAGAACAATATTTGGCAATTCTATAGGTAAATAATCACTTTAAGTATAGCTAATTTTCAAAGATTGACAAAATTGAGAAATAAATGCATATTAATAATAAATAATGTTTTATGGAAGATCCGCTAATATAATTTTTTTCAATAATTTACACAACGATGTTTATAAGTTTGCCATTTAAGGTTATGAGCTGTCTTTTGTAGGTGGAGAAACGAAAGATATCCCTGGCAGGGGCTACACAGATGAAGAAGAGTTAGTAAAAAGGGAAAATTCCACGGAATCTCTACTTATACATTTGGCAAGATCTGTCCGTTATTGGGTTGTACTTCAAACATGGGAAGGCGCTCAAGGATATTCTCAAATATTGAATAAGCGCCTTCGTAACCAGGGGGCTCATTCTCAAAAGCAAAATTATCGTAAGTTGCGTCGTAACTGCAAAGTTGCGATAGTTGAAATTCTTAACATTTTATAAAAATCGTAAGGACAGAAAAAATCTTAAATACTGTCGTAACTTTACGCCAATTAAAAGCTGTCGTACGATCGATATTTGCTTTACTTTCGTAGGGCCCCCCAAATCGACAAGTTACGAACTTCGACTTGTTTGTAACTATTTATAGGAAACGAGTAACGATTTTACCCAAGTCGTAAGATTTTTCCTCATCAGCCAATCAGAGGAACGATTACATCGTTCTTAGGTACTTACGACTACGATTTTCCGGCATTTTAACGATTTTTCTGCAGAATTAGAAAATTGTAAAATCGGAACGTACTCGTACGATTGTTGTCGCAAGCTACTACGATTTCGTAACTTACGAATCGTAAATATTTATTGAGAATGAGGCCCCAGCTCCGTTCCATGACTGCTGCCTTTGATTTAACCTTTTTAAGTTAAGTTTTTTTAAGTTTTTCTTCTCTTGGATGGAGTAATAATCGAAGTAATTTCTATTGGTACAAAATTATGAGGGATTCCCGGAAACTCAAGGTCTGAGCTTTGAAGAGGCTCTGGAGAAACTTGTGCAAGCTCATAACAAGTTTCTGGCTCATCATAGGAGACAATGCAAATTTGCTCTGGATTATGACGGGGTCAAATTTGAATCTTTCGGAGGAGGAGAAAATTATTTTCGATCCTCCATTAAGAGCTTTGGAGTACCCAATAGCGACGGTAATATCAAGTCGTTTGAAGATGCCTCGCTACGTGAATGAAAATTTTCAATTCCATTTCACTGACTTGACTCGATGAGTGAAGTACTTAATTTTTCCGTGGGTTTTTATTTTTTATTATATTCATTATGACATTTTGTATCGGAGAGATTTTTACACACATCCAAAATACATAACATTGATTAACTCTCCACTCTCAAAATCCTGAATGTTTTTTATAAGACTGGAACTGTACGACTTTACATAATCATTAATTGAAGATACACGTTTAGTTATAACAGCCCCGTTCGTCCCCATCTCCACTCAAACCACAAGCTTTTCTCACTTTCTTGTAGATATCATAGCGTTTTCTTGCACGTCCATGTAAGCTCGTCACTGTACATTCCCCACCATTAATAGCCCGTGTCGTGACCCCAAACTTACCTTCCGCAACTCCTGCTCGTGAGTGAACATTTTTCTTCCAGAACCAAAGTGCAGTTTGCCATGCCACGTCCTCATCCCTCGCCACCATATCCGAGTCTTTTACTAGCTTGTCATTAGCGTATAAATCCTGGGATGCTGCTTTGTAATTGGAGCACCACGTTAGTTGAATGTATCCTCGTCCATAGTAATTTTGTCCCGCGACGTCACAATTAGACTGCTTATATTTGCCGGGACAACCAGTTTTAGCACAGGCGTATTCTCGCTTGGCTCTTAAACCATCAGATTCATGGATGTATTGGGCCAAGGCCATTGCTGTCTCCTGTACTGTGCTAATACCCGCTTTGGGAAGATTATCTACAAAGGCGTTGTATTGACTTGCCGTGGGCGTAGGGTAGCCATTGCTCTTAACAGCATTTTTAAACTGGTCCTCTGTAATTACTGCAGTTCAAAAATAATTACTATCATTATTAAAATCCCGGTTCTTACCATATTATACTGCTTTTGCTTGTTGGTTAAAAATGTTAATAAATGAATTTATTACAAATTATTGTTATGTCTTACATTTTCCAACAGCCCCATTGAAACATGCGATTGCCAATAATATTAGGATGACTTTTAAAGACCTCATTTTTTGGTTCAAGTCCTCTCATCGAATTTACAGAGACTAAAATTATTTTTAACGTTGGAGCATCATATGATGATGCTTTTTATACCAGAGCCACGAACTCCGTCAGCCAAATTCCCAGGAACATCCAACGTAATTTCGATTGGTCATGAAAATGTCATACGTTCATTTGAACAGGAGAGAAACAGCGTTGTATGATAATCGAGTATTTTAAAGCAATTAATCATTATTTTCAAGTGCACTTTTACAATAAAATTATTGGCAATTTTTCATCATGTTGACAGATCAATGTCAAGCTTGCAAAAATAAAGGACACATTCATTATTCTGACGCACGTAGTACGACAGAACGTGTTTGCAGAGGAACAGAAGAAGTTCGTCACATGAAAAGCTGAACAATCTGTATTTTTATTAAAATGAGGAAGATGAAATATTGACTTTATGTTTGCACAAGAGTTTCGTGAACGATGGAGTTTTGGTACTTGGGCACAAAATTTAAGTGTAGGTGATAAATAAAATATGGTTCGTTTTAATCAACCACGAGAGTAAATGCCGTAATGCTTTAACCAGTGAATAAGTACTTAATTCAAGGAAATACATGATTCATTGGATTTACTATATTGCAATGTTTGTGCTAAATTCATGCTAATTGTATACACTGAAAAAATATTTTCATGGAGACGATGAGAAGTCGGAAAAATTATGTGGTGGTTCATTGCTTGATTAGCTTTATTTGCTTATATGTTGCTTATATTTTTATGTTGATTTGCACCAGGAAAATTTCGAAGGATTCCTTTTTGAAGAACCAGCGAAAAATGAAAAATCATGGAAAAGTCTCAAATCCGATGGTATGGACTGGAATGGGTTAAAGGCTTGTGCAGACTTCGCTTCCAGGGGTACAATGATGATGTTAAAAATGCACCCAATGGTGAATAGCATAAAAGATATAATTGATGAAGCAGACATTTTCATTATTCTGTCAAAAGGAGTGCATTTAGAGCAAATTTGTCATGTGAAATAATGTATCAAATTTGTATTGGAGGAAGATTAAATCTTTATTCCCATACTACTATGAAAAATTTAGTTGTGGTCGATTTTAGACATTTTAGCCAATGTACAGTTTTGCCAAAACCGTTTAAAACGGATTTATTATTTATCATTATTCTCAAGTCATCGCTAGTTTTAAAATGCTCGGAACAAGCGTTGCATTTCTAAGGTTTCTCTCCAATGTGACTTAAAATTCAATTATTCTTGAGTAACTAAAGTGCAGTAGCTCTTACCACAAAAATTGCACTTGAATGGTTTCTCGCTGATATGGCTCCTTTCGTGAGGTGACAATCTTCCAGGATCGTTGTAACCTTTTCCATACACGTTGCACTCATAAGGTTGGATATCACAATGAGTTTTGACATGTCGCTTTCCATCTCGCCTTGATGGATATCTTCTAAAAAAATTTCACATTCGAACAGTCATTCGCCAGTGTGTGAATTCAAATGTTCTTCAAATTCTACCTGTGCTCTTTTGTACGCTTTTGGGCAGAAGGTACAGCTAAATGATTTACCTTGTGTGTGAATTTTAATTCGTCGTATAAATTACTTTTAGAAGAGACGCATCTTCCGCAGTGTCGGCACTTGTAAGGCTTCTACCCCGTGTGGACCGAAACATGTCTGGACACATCTTTGGGATTCCAAAATCACAAATGAACACTTGTACCTTTTTTCTGCTTGGATGCCATGCCTTATAGGAATGTACATTTACAGAGAGGATTTTGGAAGTACTATTGATGAACTCAATAAACCTTCCGACTTGCTGCTAATAATTAAAAAAGTAAAGATTGGATTTTTTTAAATCCATCTTTATGTATGGTTTACGTGGAACCCTTTTTTATTATGACTATGCTTTCTGTGTAAACGAACTTTCGAAGGCTAACAGTCCTTCATCGTCAGGTTCTATCTAGCAAGTGAGGCTAAACTATGAAAATTACTAAAAAAAATAAATTATTAAAGATTTGATTTTGTAGCAAAATCTATTTAGATAATTTGATATAGCCTATAATAATTGCCTGCTGTGCACTTTTCCATGCTAAACAAACTCTCAAACTTCGGGATAAATATTTATCCCGAAGCTTATTTTTATGCTGTGATGACTCCCTCCGATTTTCATGCGGTGGATATCATTAAAAAGCTCTTGGCGAGTGCTTTTCAACGGTACCTACCATATTTACGTGCGGGCATTGGTTTCTGTGCAATTAAATGTCAAAGTTTTGCGAAAAATGCAACTAGGACATCATATTTTTTAAAAAAAAGTTTCAAGTCGATATTTTGTGATTGTATCTAGGCCGATTAGGATTTGCATATCTTCGATAAGGTCTTACAATTAAAATTTAAGATTTTGGACAATTTCCCTGGCAAAAGTACACCTCAGGCTATTCTGAAGCCACTCCATTTGCTTGCCTCAAACGGAAACGGAATTCAACATACGATGACATCATTCTCCAACTATTATCTCTATGCACTATATTTTAAAGAAAATTATGCAATCGAATTTTAATACTCTATATAGTATCGTAACTTCGCAAAAAATTATTAGAACCATTAGCTTATTAGTTTTTTTTTATGGTTGTTTACATCACCGCACAGTCTTGACAACGCAACGGTTTAAAACGGAACTTCGTGATTTGGCCAAAACACGAATTCGTGAACTTGACAAGACGAACATGATTTTTCTGTAGCTATTATATAAATACATGTTTGGCTAATTTTTTTGACCCCATGTCCACACAACTACCAGGGACCAATGTCCATATCTTTATTATGCATGGCGTAAACAGCGAGGCAGGTCCCCCTCTGTAGGGTCGGAGCAAAAAGTGTGCCAATGTAATGACAATATAAAAATCGACAGAGTAGTATACAGAAATAATAGAGATTTTTTTGTGCCCGCCACAAATTTCATAGGTTGGACAATATAGCGATCTCAAGACTCCAAAAATGGACAATCTTCACGATGGGCTTCCTGTGGAAAGTTTCCAATTTTGGTGTCTACCACTAAACTGTACGCAAAAATCTGTTTACTGTTTTGAGTAAATCTTTAAAAATTAGAATCTATGGTCTCCAATGCAATGGTAAGGGGGCCAAAAACACTTGTAATGGAGAATTTTAAAATATTTTCATAAGATGATGTAGGAATACCCGTTTCTGTGGTATTTAATAGGATCAACTTCATCAAACCTTAATATAAGCGCTGATAGTTAAATCCATTTAACGAAAACATGAACGACGATTTGTTAAAGTATTCGATGAGAATCCCACCCGTAAAAGTCTCTGCATCCGGATCTTACGAAAAAACTTCTTTATTCGAAAATAACACGTGTAAACATCCTTCAATAATTTGCATATTTTTAATTAAGGCAATAGCAGTTTTGAAAAAACCAGTCCTTGGTCCAGTTAAAAAATTCCAATTGAAAACTCAATGGGTAAACATCCCCCTTGGTGTTTGATACCGCAGAATGAAAGTCATGTATTAAAATCCTCCTCGTAAATTTGGAAAGGTTTAAATTGCTCCGAATTCCCATAGATTTCATCTAATTGAGGAATTTTTTTAGTATCACCTTCGTAAGCCAAAACATTTCCCACAAGCAACAACTTCCACTTCTTCTCTGCAAATTTCGCTAATGCTGACATGTTTCCATAAGGTCTTATGTGCTCTAAAGCAATGGACCAACTCGTGAAAGGGCTAAGAAAAAAATCACTGTTTTTTAACTTTTTCCAAACGGCATTCGCTTTCACCGGCGTCCCATCCTTCTTCGTACCAAATGATCTTAAAATCACGAGATCTTTTGGAATGGTCAGAATCGACCATTTCTCCCCCAAACGAAACCATCCCAGGCTCCCTGTGGTGAGCGTAAATGCATAAAGTTGTAGCATCTTCACCAATTCCTTTTCCAGCTCTTTGTCCTCATCGAGAGATTTAAATTTCAGAAACAATGTATCAAATTTAATGGCCGAATATTCTGTGGCAATCGGGGAGTCCGTTTGAACAAATGAAATGTTAATTCTCTCTGCCAAAAATAAACGGCTAATATTATAAGTCTCATTGGCCCACTCCATAATTGGGTACGTAAAGCAGTCAGGATCTTGATACTGCTCGATTAAATCTTGATCAAAGTCCGTAATGGTCTGCTTATAATTTCTAACCTGTCCGAGTAACCCAGTGACCCTAAACTCCAATTGCAGAATCATATTCTTAATACTGACGTTTTTCCCGTCTGCCGGAAAAAGTTCGATGAATGTGTCCACTTCGGTCGTGTAAAAGCCCGCGAAAGGGAAAACCCATAATCTGAATGACTGCATAAAAATCTGTTGCCTATTTAAAAGTAAAATTGATACGAGGCATATATCCAAATCCTGCACTGCCTTCGCTAGAGCCTTATCTTCAATGCGCACATCTTCAAATTGAGCAGAGTTTATTGTCGCGATCATATGAGCCAAATGCTGTTGGTCCCGAAGGGTTTCCAAACGCTGATAAATTTCTATAACCACGGTTAAGGCCTCGGATAATTTATCCAGGCCGAGGGAAATGTATGGCTCGACTTGGAATCCCTGACTGAACATATTTTTTATGACGATCTTCATATCTCGAAGCATAGATGTAACTTGCCATTTTGAGATTATAAGGGCGGTGCCGCCTTGCAAAGCCACCCCGTCCAGGATCAATTGCACATGGGATTGGAGGTCACGTATCATTGGTAAGAGATCCGAATAGACCCTTTCTCTATAGGCGCTAAGAAGCTTGAGTAACGCTTTGTTTCCTTTAATGGCGGCTTCGTTCTGGAGGATCATCTTATAGTCAGCTATAAGACCTTTAAGCACCCGCGAAGTGACTCTGATGGTGGCCATTGCCGTGCGAGCGTATTGTGTAAAATTTCGGAAAGCTTCCTTAGCCTTATCTAACGCCTGTTGTAATGGGCTGCTAGGACCTGGACCACCTCCACCTGGACCACCACCTGGACCACCACCTGGACCACCTCCACCAGGTTTTCCTGGACCACCTCCACCAGGTTTTCCTGGACCACCTCCACCAGGCTTTCCAGGCTTTCCTGGCCTGGGAGGTCTCGGAGGCTTGGCCCTAGCATCTTGTCTCTTCGTACGAGTTCTGCCCGTGATAAAATTCTTCCCCTTCGGTACTTCTGGAGGTACTCCAGGCCTAGGAGGTCTAGGGGGCTCATCACTTTGTCTCTTCTTGCGAGTACCAGGCAAAGTTGAATTCTCATCTTCATATAATTCGTCATCATCGAGCTCATCAAAACTGTCAACCCAATCGAACTCTACTCCGAGTTCAGTCAAAGCATCCTCGATGTAAGTGACATTGTATTTTTCAAGATTAGCATCGGAGTCGTTCTTCCAAGCCAGTAGAAAACCTTCTTCTATTTTAAGCCACTCCTGATGAAATGAGACGTACTTTTGGAAGTTCTGATGCAAATCCACGGGGGTTTGCTCAGACTCTGCCTTTAAGGCTGGAGGCCCGCCTGATAGAACTCGGTCAATTGTTTCTTGGATGTACTTTCTTATAAATTCACAATCGATGCATTCTGCGGTAATATTTTGAGCCCGGAAGATCCTCTCGGAAAAGTCTTGAAATGCCAAACTAAATTCTACATTAAAATACGCAGCAGCAGCACTCACGGAACCGAAAACCCCCGCGGGTATATGTGGTGGAGGTGGGAGCCCTGGTATCTGTGGCGTGAACCACTCGCTACCTGTTTCAGCGCCAAAGTTTAGAATTTGTCCGACAAATCCTGCTTCTTCGCCTAAAAATGCCAGAGCTGCGCCTGCAATCTTGAATACACCAAAGAAGGCATCTAGAGCCGTTTTAAAAAGCAATGCCTTTCGCCTCCGCTTTAAATGCCTAATGTTTTGCTCAATTTGCAGCTCCAACTGATTAATCTCCATTATTAAGAGATGAACATCGCTTTTGAGCCGCGCTTGAATCCGATCTATCTCCGGTAGAACCTGTTGTTTAATCAATGCAGTTGCTTCTTCAACTTGCGCCTTGATGTCCGCATCAAATTCAGCCTTCGCGTCCTCGATTATCTGTAGCCGCTTTTGACTGGCTTCCATCACACGTAGTTTTTTTAGGAATACCGCTTGATTTTCTAAATAACCCAGGAGATCCAAGACTAGTAAAGTGCTGTCAGTATATTTAAGACAATTCTGTTGGGCCGCGGCAGTGGTATAGAGATATATTAGGGCTTTCCGTTGGTCCATGGCTGTTGCTGCAGTTAAGTTAGCGAGGTACTTTGTCCGTTCCATGAGCGATTCGTAGTAGGCAATGAAGTCCAAATATTTGCTCCGCTGGTGCCTATAATGTTGCTGTGCCAGGACAACAAACTCTCCAAAGAGACCGATTGTAGAGTAAATTCGCATTACTTGGACATTCTGGTCCATAGTTTTGAGGAAGTGATTAAGCCTTTGATTGGTGAAGATATCATAATTTCTCCATGCGTATTGTTTAAATGTGGCGATATGTTTGGACCAGGTTTGGGCATCAAAGGGGGTATTTTCAGTTTTGGGTCCCGGTCTCTTACTACTCCCAGTACTCCCACCGTTACCATTCTTCGCCTTTCCATTTTGATTTATAGTTTTTACTGAATGTTTTTTTGCGGGGCAATTCCAGTCTCCGCGGAGACCCGATCGTTTCCATTGTATTGATAAGTCATTGCCCCGTTTCCCTCCCTCTCCTCCTTTACCCCCCCTGCCGCCCGACCCTTTCTTGCTGGGTTTAGCCTCTAGGTGAACCGTGGGTGCAGGTCCATCCAGAGAAATTAAAATAGCTTCACCTGCCTTACCACTCTGCCCCCCTACACCTCCACTTCCTCCTTTATCTCCAGGTGCACCATCTCTCCCGGAAAACCTGTAAGTAACTTTACCCAAGCCATTGCTGGTCATTTTATATGAGTACGGGGAAGATACTTCTACATTGAAATACTTTAATACGTTACAAACACCTTTGCCTTTGATTTGTTTATTGTCGGCGGTTTCACCTGGTTTTCCAGGTGCCCCATCCCCACCATCCTGACCATTCCCCCCTGGGCCACCATTTGCCCAGACCTTCAGGTTACCGGTTCCCTGTATGGTCCCCGCGATGCCGAGGAAGTGACCCCCATCGACACCATCGGCCCCAGCAACTCCATCTGTATTCTGCTTAGCCGCTTTATCTGGTGGTCGACCCGGCGGTCCTGTCAAATCAAATTCAGCATTTGACTTGGTAATGGTTAAGGTTGGGACAAGCATGGTAACATCCAGGCGTTCATTAGAATTTATATTATCTCTCCGCAGACTTTCATCTACAATGACGCCGTGAAGACCCGCAATGATGAGGGTTGTAATATTCTTTCCTTTCCCAAGGCATGGCAGCTTAAGTGCTTGGGATAGGACTACAAATTGACCAATCACAGTCGCAGTATGTCCATCCTGCTCGCAAAATGTTTCAGCGTTGAGAAGGTTCCGGAGGAGGGTATTTGCTTGTTCAGATATCTGACGCCATGTTGGATCATCCGCTTTTATTATATCGTGAGGAAAGGGCTCGACTTTGAATGTGGATTGGAATTTTTCCATAAACATTTCCATATTCTGGTGGTGGATGGAAATCCCTTGGGGCTTGTCCTTTTCACCCCAATCCGTTAAATTCGCAACGTTGTACTTGCTCTTCTCCTTTTGGACCTCCAACGTGGCGAGGATGCTCTCAACAGCTGTGATGTATTTGTAGAAATCAGCGAGCTCCTGCGCATATGGGATCACCGCTTTGAGAGGCTCGACCCACATATGGGGCTGGGGATCCTCCATTGTGTAGGAACCATTTGTCCAAACTATGGTTCGGAAAACTTCTCGTTGATCCACGTTCAGTTTAAACTCGTAGTCAAGAATTGAGAGGTCATTGATGATTATATGAGGTGTTACGAGTGTGAGGTTCTTATGCCTCTTCAACGAGACAATGATTTTAAAACCCGCTTCGACATCTTCCAGGTAGTTTATATGTTCAGATACGTTTTTTATATATTGAGACTTGTCATAGAGGATCTTTTGCACAACAGTGGCATACTTCTCCATTAGTGGCACAACTTGCTCGTTTGTTAGAGGTTTCTGAATCCACGAAGGGTTCTCTCCAGATGTTTCCTTTCGAGCTCTTTTCGAACCTTGAAACAAATGAGTAAAAATATTTAAATTGCAATAATTTCATCTAATCACTTAATACTTCAACGTTGGGGTGGGTTTTTGAACTCGTTAAATACCTTTTCTTTTATCGCAGTTCGTCTTGTCCGGAGGTTCCTGATTTTCTAAATCGCTGTCAGTCGGATTATCAACTGCATTTTCGAGCATTTAATTACATTATGGTTTCATGGGACAATAATTTATTCAAGTTACGGCAGAAAAATTGGTATTTATAAGTTCTTCCATGAATTTCTACTTACAAGATGTGTTAACACGGTGTGA
This sequence comes from Spatulosminthurus flaviceps, assembly GCA_034693705.1. Taxonomy (NCBI): domain Eukaryota; kingdom Metazoa; phylum Arthropoda; class Collembola; order Symphypleona; family Sminthuridae; genus Spatulosminthurus; species Spatulosminthurus flaviceps. The sequence goes on along the minus strand of JAQFXU010001612.1, from coordinate 11,379 downwards.
GAAGAATTCTTCGTAATATTTATTGTGGTCAATTATTCCATTCTAGAAAAATGTTATTTTATGAATTACTACACAATTACTTACACTGTATTAAACAAATGAACCTACAACCTCGTTACATGTGTTATTGCAACCATGAGGCAATTTTGCTGCCTCTTTTACAGCATTTCAGAAACGATACCCACAAGAAAGAGTGATAGGTTAGTCAGGGAGTATTTACCATCGTCGTGCACAAACAATTTTTTGGAAATGGTGCAAGTCGAATTTTCCATTCACGTCATTAAAATCAATCAGTGCGTATTACAATGCATTGTTATCGTAACGATATTTAGGGTAAAATTTGAATCCTTGGAATTTGAAGACTATATAGCTCAATTTTTTCAAATACATACATACGCTTATATAAACTGACTTGAAGCTAGGAATGCAATGCATAAGTTTTTCGATACTTTGATGTTCACGCCAAAAACCAACGAATATTATTGCGCATAAAGCACAATTTCCTGCTGCGCACTAAAATGATCTCATGTGGAGTGGGAATGGAAATTATAAGTACAATTTCAACGATAGCGTTTACTGTTCCAAACGAAATATTAAATAAATATTTTTGTCGATGTGGTTAAGATTTTGAAAATGAGATATGCGCTTTAAAGGCTGATTTTACTGCTCTGACGAATTCAATCTCTGTAGCCATTCAAAATAATTAGCCGGCCACAACGTTTAAATATTACCAGATAGTATCGTCAACGATCACTTTCACAACTCTGGTTTTGTAAGAATACAATACACAAACCTGGACCATTTCGCAGGGTTGAGTCCACCAGTCTTGCTCACTATTGCATGTCTCTCCCGTAACTGCAATAAAGGAAGGTTCCTTGAGGCACATTCAAAGAAATTATTACCTCGTTTGAATTATTACCATCACTGAAACAAAGAATTTACCACAGCCACGTCTCCAATACAAGCACATGGGCTCTTGTTCCAAGTCCATTTTAGAAATGCATACTTTGCCATGGATATATGTGCTGGTCTTGTACGTCTCGTACGCTTTACAAAATGCTTTTGCAACCTTAGTGGTTATTGCCAAGCCAATCCCACTTGTTCCTGGGTACGGTCAAAAGGGATTTGAATTTCTCATGAAAATTATTCAAAATTTGATACATAGAAGGCTAACGGGTAAATTGCATAATATTCAGGTTATAAATAATTTACCTAGTGGAAACGAGCTGAGTAAAATGCCTAGAGCCAGGAATCTGAATAATCCCTGAAAGATATTCATTCCATTTGTTTGAAAAACGTAACATGAATAAAATACATATGCCTCCTAGAACTAAAGATATTTACAATCCGTAATATTTTGCCATATCCGAATGTATATACAATGATCATTGAAGCATGAGTGACGGACAATGAGTACTTTTTTCAAATTTGTTTATAAACTTTCAAGTACATGGATTGGTGCGGTGTTAGTAATACATCCAAGTTTAAGAAAGACTAATAACGACCAGTCAGTAACATTGTCCAAATATAAATAGGAATCACAATAGTAGGCAATGCTGCAAATGTGGAAAGCTGGGGAGCATTTAACCCGAAATTCCAGTGACAGTAATAATATTATAGAACTGACTCAGCTGAAACAAAGGAATAATAAAGAACAAACAAATCTGTATAAAAGTCTCTTATTGTCCTAACAGCATGTCCTATTGTCCTTTATGATAATCATCTTTGTATTATGCCATGGCTATATACTTGGATTTAATGCTTCTACATGGGTTTAAGGCTGTTAAATTCTTCTTGGTGAAGAATTTTTGGATGAAAATTGTTGTGGTTCAAAAATCTTTGTTTCAACAAGCATTTCATTAATAAATTGGTTATACATACAAATAAGCGTAATCTTCTTGTTACAAGTCAATACCTAATCCAGATCCCTACTGCCCGACGTCACTCCATTTAATCCTCTTGTTTGACAACGCAATAGGAAATTGTTAGCTGAAACCGTGTGCGAACAGGTGCTATATACATAGACAGTGATTCCTTGATGCCGACTCTGCGCATGCACTTTATACGTGCAAACACTTTAGCAACACACGGGAAGGCACATACCACCATTTTCCTTTGAATTCATAGGAACCGACAGTTTTTGCACTGTCACACTTTTAGGACTTCTACATATAGCTCCTTTATTAGCACTCTAACCGGTGATACTTGTATCTATTACTATATTATTATCTTATATTATAATTATATAACACATTACGTCAAGTAACAAAATATTATCATGAAAAGTTATGGAACGAACGTGTTTAGAAAGAATAGTAACTTGAGTCTCCTCCACCTCTGACGTGTCCCAAACATTTGTAAACCTGACACTTGAGAAACCAGAGTCTACATTTTTGATCAAACTTTATTATTCCGTGAATTATTTGCTCCACGAATTCAACATTCCAAGTGAAATCACATCGCTCATCTTGGCAGGAAACCTTGGTCATGTGGTCCATGAATAGAGCAAATCCATAAAAAGGTAAATATTTTTAATTTTCAAACGTATTGCAAAAACAAGAAGACATTAATTATGTACAGTGTTTAGTAGCTTCAAGGGACAAATAAATAGCATGAGCTTCTTTGTGCTATGCTATATTACGAGATAAAATGTAGACCACCAACAATTAAAAACTCATATTAAGACACGAATACCATTAGGTCAGAAGCCGTACAATTCCGATATGTGTTCGGATATTACCACCACCAACCTGCAACTAATCCATTCAAGAACAGATAATGGGGAAAAGCCTAACAAGTGTGATACATTGCAAAAAACCTTCAGTACTCCAAAAGACTTGAAAATACATTTGAGACGTCATGAGCAGGATGCAGGGGTAAAACTCGAGTGTAAATACTGCCCGGCATCGTTCAAAAATCTATTCGAAAAAAGGGTCCATGAAAGGAACGGCAGGTGTGGAAAACCTTTCGAGTGTACGCTATGTGACCAATCTACTAAATACAAGTCGGATCTCGTGCGCCATATGAGAGTACATAGTGGGGAAATGCCATATAAATGTGAGCTATGCTCCAGGAAATTCCGAATTAGATCCCACTTAAATGTTCATTTGAAAGCCCACACAGGTGAAAAGTATTTTGCCTGTACATTCTGCAATAAATCCTTCGTCCAAAGTGGCAATCTTTTGACACACTTGAGAGTACATACTGGTGAAAAGCCTTTTCAATGCTACATATGTCAAAAGGATTTCAAGAGTCGTCACAGGCTCAACGGTCATGTGTATGCTCATACAGAAGAAAAACTTTTCAAATGCTCACAGTGCTCTAAGAAATTTGGACGAAATGATCATCTTAAATCTCATTTGAAGACTCACACAGGCGGGAAGAACTTTGAGTGCACAATCTGCAATAAACTATACAGCCGAAAGTACGATCTCATGCACCACATGAAATTACACACGAAAGAAAAGTCCTATCAATGCAACATTTGTCAAAAGAAATTCCAAAAAAATTCCCACTTGAAAGCCCATTTAAATATTCATACTGGTGAGAAGAATTTTGAGTGTACAATCTGCAACAAATTGTTCGGGCAAAAGAGCACTCTTACGTCCCACTTGCGAGTACATTTGGATGAAAAGCCATATGAATGTACTACTTGCAAAACAGCTTTCCGAACCAGTTCCGCTCTAACCCGCCATAAGAGGACCCGTGCACATGAAAACCAATATATCTCTGTTCTGGCCTAAGACGTTTTCACGTCCTAACCAGCCTCAAAGTTCATTTATTAGCACACACGTGAGAAAATATATTCAAGTGCAAACTGTCCTCGGTTTTGACCAGTCTAAAAAGCTAAACCCGTTCCAATGCAATGAATCATTTAGAAGAAAATTAATAGAGAAAGGGTCCTCTTTTCCAGCTCTTGTCAAAATTTGTTCGTGAAACGTGAATTCTACAAATCTGGGAATCCTTGTCCAATAGAAAATCCAATGTTCTCGGTATAAATGTTATACAACCCATTATTAATACTATTACACCACTACAAAAATTGTTTACACTATATTTATTGTAAGACAAGACACATGTAGTGAATAAATCGATAATTTCCCGACCATGTGAATGTAATTAATTTAGTAAGTGCACATATTTAATATACGATATTCTGTTCAAGTATTTACAAATCATGACGGGGTTGATTAATTATTTTATTACCTCTCATTATTGGCTCATGGAATTAAATCGATATTCGTTCTGGTTTAGCCTGTTGCAAATTAAATTGATACCATTGTATTCTATATTGAACCGTTGCTAATTATTGGAGAAATGAGGATGGTAATCCCATTTAACCCCATGTTCGTTTAATGACTAACTACGAAAGACTAATGTTTTCAAAGCTAACCACAGTTTCACACCGTGTTTACTTTAATCTACGTGATTACTCCAATATTTTCCCTCTTGTTCTTCAAAACTAGGACGAAATTAATTTACTGCGATTAATGATTATGAATACTATGATTTTTTTGAAAATGACAAAAAAATCATATTACAATTTATCACACCCAAGCTTGGAAATGTTAAAACAATTCTTTGGAAAATTATTGGTAAGTTTACTCAGGTAATTTGACGTAGTTGACAGCTTTGAGAGCATTCACCATGCCATGTCCTGCACGGTAATTTGGGTAGATGTTCAATGGTATTTCCTTGCATGCGTTGCTCACGTCACCCTCGTGATCTACAGGTTCAGCAGACTGAATGAGAGCTTCTTTGATTTGATCTTCGGTCAGATTGGGGTTCTTCGATAGCAGTAAGGCAATGGCACCAGCCACATGCGGACAAGCCATGCTGGTTCCTGTGGAATTCCGATATTTATTACCCAAACCGGAGGAAGTGATAAATGTCCCCGAGGCAACCACTTCTGGTTTCACAGAGTTATTTAGGCCGGACCTACTCCCACTACTGGGTCTCATTTGGCTATGAAAACTGATATTACCAACACTAAAAATATAAGGAAAGTTTGTAGGAAAAGTGCTAGTGTCACATTCGGGTCCAATCAGTTGTTCCAATCCCCAAGAAAGTTCTCCAAATATGGGATATTGGATGTTCTGGTCGTTTTTTGACTTGGCCCTGTCTCAGAGTCAATTACTGGTTTCATGTCTATTTTAAACGTATCAAGGTCGATTGGAGTGACTTCATTTAATTGGGCGAGCTCATCTGCTAAGGCCTTGGGTGCATTTTCAATGTAAATTTGATTGATTATCCACAAGACTCGGTGATACAAAGATGGGCTCTTTTCAATGTTTTCCAGGGCGTTCTTCCTACTCTGGAATGCTTGGTCTTTTAGAGCTTTGGCAATACATAATTGTCTGGAGCTTTCGAGAACGTTTGTTCATGGCTCAAACTGTCCTGGATATTTTCTCTAGTGTCTGGTGGGTGGAGACATCAAAGGATATGATGATATTTGCTGTTTTTCTTGTTATGAAAAGGCTTGTTAAGTTCAAATCAATTTTCTCAGCTTGGAGATTTTTGAGGGAAAATAGTGCGAGGAAAATATATAGTTAGTTAGGTAAAGCTTTAAGTCGAATTGGTTGTGAGAGCTTGAAATTAATGCCAATAAAAATCTTTCAGAGAAGAGAAATCTTTTTAATTCAAATGTTTACAACATTCCACTTTGTAATGAAGGTTTTTATGAATAGAGTGAGTTCAATTCAAAAGGAGCTAATTGTAAAGCATAATAAGGAAATTTAATATTGCACTCGCGCTCATTATAATTTCTTCCCGTGAAATGATTGATTTCCCCCTACACTCGGAGCGGCGCGCTCAACTTCAAGTGAACCCTTCCCGACATCGCATTGGGGCAATTTCTGTCACTTTATGGGATCTAAATATGTAGAAGCCAAGAGTTTGAGCTAAAAGTTAGTTCTCGACCGGAAATCCACAAAAGATCGTATTTTTGCGTAATTCCCTCAAATTTTCCCAGAAATTTCACTGCTACTGTTAGTACTGTTAATAGAAATAGGCATTAATTCTACACGTTCAGTATCATCAAGTTTGAGCTCTACACTGTTTTTGCCTTACATATTTCTCACGGACTCACTCATTGTAAAACATTTTCCCAGGTTTTTGATGGGTAAAATTCTTCCCCATTACTATAAGCATTCTAGACAATATTCTTAATGAAGAAAGGATTATTTATTTGCAAAGGAAGAACAAGTTCGGTTTCAGGTATTTTGAATATCCCCACCCAAACTTGCAACCGATTTTGGATTCAGGTATTTTATATTATATGTTATCCCCGCACTTCGCCCAATCTGGAATTTCAGGCGTGGATCCTTCAACTCCGACAGCAATCTTTTTGGTAGTCATCAATTCTCAGGTTCAAAAACCCGTCGCTTAAACAACCTACTCGGTTGCAATAGCTTTTTATACGATCATTCATCATCATCATTACGACTGTTATTACATTTTCAGTATTTAATTCAGTCGTTTCAGGGCGTGTTAGTTTGCTTGTACAGTTTGAAGCATTTTATTGAAAATGTAGCTCAGCAATTCCAGGTTAGTAAAATTCAATTTCCTTCAAAATGAATGGGTTCGTATCTCAACTGTCTCAATTTCCACAAAAAATAATCTCAGTTTAAGGAAGTGTTAGTTGTTCATGTTTTCCAGGTCTGAATAATTCTGAGATTTGACCCCTTTGGTATATAAAAGTTCGTTGAACAAGAAATTATCATGCTGTATTAACTGTATGAGTACACAAATATGGAGTAAAGGGAATGTTTAAACAGCTCATGTTCTCCAGGATTATAAGGCGCCAATTTACTGTAGAAACAGAAAGCACAGGGTCAAAATACTGAACACATGAGTGCTTCAAAATGGCGCAATGGTTCTCAGAAATATAATCTGAAAATATATACATAATTATTTAGACAACAAAGTACACAAAGAAATGACAGATTGGAATCTACTCCATGGCCGATAATAGCTCCTAAGATGTTGGTTGCTAGAGGAGATTTTTATTTTTCAAAGTATTTAGTGTGTGCATAAATTGCCAGTCACTTTCACAAACCCCGGAGATATTTTATGCCTCATTGGTCTTCAGTCAAACCCTACAATTTTTTTGGAAATAATGCTCATAGGCATCTCTCGTAAATTATGATTTATTTGATTTTGCAATGACGTCAATCCAATGCTTCTTGAAGCGAATACGTACAAAAATTGAACAAAGGGTATCATGTTCCTCCTTTATTTAAAAATATTGAAAGTGTGTGGAAATGATAAGACGAAATTGTTGGTCTTGTTTTTACGATCGCATTCCTAGCGAAGTTACACTTCTGCAAATGCCCTTAAATCATTTAAGTCCTGTTGAAATCTCGTTACTCATCAAGTTTCCATCCCCAAGAAAAGAATCAAAAGCTTTTGTGACACTCAAAGTCGTTTTATTTTCCTGTTGTTCCAAATTCGTTTAGTTAGTTACATAAATATTACACTCTGAATTTGATCTTACAATTTTAAATAATTGTGAGCTGGGTCATTTGTTTGAAATGGGGTGGAAAAATAAGGAAATCCTCGTGTGTCTGGCGCAGTCATTATAGTCAATGGCAAATGGCAATGCGAAACCTCTGGTCATATTCACAGAGATGTCGAACTTTCAGGTAAAGTATTTTTAAAACTGAAAGTGGTACTCTTGGCTGGGTAGAAACACGAGTAGGAACTCGCGTTGAAATGGTCAAATGTATATAGGTCAAAATTGGAGTTACGTCTCTCAAAATGTGGGTCTCACTAAGCATAAGATTTTCGAAATGTTGATCTCATTTCCGGAAATTTTAGTAAAAAAAGTAGTAGCATGTATCGATATTTTAGTATTCAAAATGTTGAAAGTATTCATTAATTGGTGTTTCATCTCTCAAAATATAGACCATATTAGCCAAAAATTCGGTTAGTATTGTTATATTTATTAAAAATTTCGGGGAATACATCGTACCTTGGTGTCCACATTGTGGGAGTTAAGTTGTCAGTATTTAGCTTTACAAATTTAATAAATTTCTTCGCAGAAAGTCCTGTAATCGTAGAGACACCGAAGGTTAATGGTAGGGAAATTGATAATACCCCAGCGTATGGTATATTCCTTTGCTAAAACTGTTGTGTCTCCAATCTCGCGAAATTCTGGCCGCAATCGGGGCCAGAACTAAAGCAAATGTATTTAAGGGTGGAAGAGGGGCAAATGTGGATAAAATATGGGAGGCCATGAATGCAATTCCCTATGGAATTGGGAAATTAGTAGCAGCGGCAATTGGTAATGGAGAAGAAGACAGGCCCACCACGCCAGCACCAACAGTTCAAGGTCTAAATTTACATTACCTAATTTGGCTAACCTCATATATTTGTAAATTTGATTCCCGTGGAACGTTTTTTAATGGTAAGCGCATTTATACCATTTCCAAGCTTTCGCTAGGACAGTAGTAACGAAAAAAACCGTCCGCATCTCTGTAGCCATGAGTAATTTACCTGGCAGAAGCTGCGTATACATGAAAAACTGTTATATAAATTTTTTGTAACACTTTTGACTCGATAAAATAGTGTGCACAAATAATCATCATCAGCCTACAAGTACAATTTTGAATCGGAAAAAATAAGCATTTTTGTTGGATAACTTTTAGACAGAACGAATATTATCGTGGCTGACAATGAGCCGTCTTTGAGCAAGTGCGACTGTGGAAGTTATGGAAGCCAGACTGAAGTAAGCAGTACCTCAATGGGTGTGCCCAACATCCAAGGGGTCTCCACGGAAAATTGTGTTGACGGGATTGAAGCCATCAGTGGGAACAATACTGGGGAGGAATTGTTTGCCAACTCCGAGAAATGAGCAAACAACCCCCGGTAACAGTCATCTCCGTTACTTTTTTTGGAGCCTCTGTCTGCCGATATCAAATGTCAAGGACTTACTCCTTCCACAAAAGGTCAATCTGGGAATGTCAATGCAACCCACTTTGCGTCATTGGTGAAAAAGCCGGGAGATTCCACTGGTGCTTGGAGAACCTCCCGAAGCTGTCAACATGTTTCCTCAATCTGTTTGTTCAAAGGCGAAATGGGAGGAAGTGACGGCTGAAATTGGGTCTTATGCGGAATACGAAGGAAACTCGGTGGATTTGTTTAAGAATTTCATGTACGAGAATTGTTTCAAGACCAGACCTTACGCATTCTACTATCTAATTTCCAACAATGATTATTCTGGGGAGAAGAATAGAGGATCGTCTATGGTCGTGTCCTCAATTCATGAGTGGTGGATTCCATGGTTTTAGTCTCATGTAGGAAGTTTTTTCTTCAGCCATTCTCATAATAATTACGCTTAAATTTAGAATTTTAACTCTTAGTTCATTTGTGTTGGAAACAATGTTTTTTTGACGCACTTTCAGTTGCTACAGGGTCACTTCATTTCATTTTTTTTTCATTTTGACTTTATGTACGAGTTATTTCTGCTTCAGTACAATAAGACTGGTCTCCCAGCAGTAATAACTCCAACTCTAAATACCGTTGTCACCGTTCAAATAGCATTACACATTTTTTTAAAGGTATATGAAAAAAACCCCCCCATTGGGATTTTTGAAATTTGTTTTACAGAAATCGTAAAAGTAATAAAATTATGAACTCCCTTACAAAAGTTCCTGATGGAACCTCCGGGCTACTACGCTTAAAGGTTACTTTTATGTTCTGGCTAAATCCCACGCTTTTTGAAAGAAGTGTTTACGAAGTGACCATGTTTTGAATAATTTGAAAGAAATTATTATAAAAATATAATAATTATCAAATTGTAGCATTACTTTTCTTATTTCGAAGATTTAGTTATTTTAGAATTCGGATTTTGTAATAATAATGTTGTCATTATTTTTATTTTGCTCTGCGCATCTTCGTACAGCATTTATTATTTTATTTCCCCTTAACTTGTTTTACCAATCTTTGCAACTTTTGACTTTGACAATTATTATTGAATTTTTGCTACAAAGATTTTCCAACGATTGAACGAGTTTCCATATATTGTAATGTGTGGATATTTGTATTGCTAAGAGTAATAATGATTCAAATATAAAAAATAGATATATTTTTTTGAAAGCTATTAACCACGAAACGGTGCCGTTTTTATTTACATTACATTTTTCGGATACATTGTAAGTCGTAATAACAGAGAATACCCTTCTAGACTTCTAGATCTTGCTTCGCCTTGAGCTCAATTTGTTGTTCCTAGGTAATAAATTTTCTGAATATCAATCTGGAGCAACTGCACTTACAGCCACCAGCAACCTCCACAAGCTCATGATTACAAACCGAAGCAGTGCTACTAACCCCAAAACATAAGGAATGATGAACAATAGCATAAGAGGGTTGTCGTCTGTTTCCGGAACTTCTAATCCAACTTGATAGAAAAACCAGAAGGAAGCACATGTGATGATTAGTCCCATCACATCTGTAGCAATTCGGAGTCCCAGGCCTCGGGGGGAAAAGCCTTGCGGATATTGAAAAGAAAAACTGTAAAAATTGAGGGCAAACAAGACTAAGAGGGATGTAAGCCAAGGATCTTCCACCTCCAAATATATGAGAATATACCACCACAGGGCCGTGGGAAGTATTATCATTGCAAGGGCGATTATTTCCAGTTTAACTATTCTTCTCGGAGATGCATTGCTTACCAATGGCAAAATGGCTCTCGCCATCTTTCAACGTCAAGGGATTCTGGATTCTTGTCTATCTTGTAGGATCATTTGAAACTTGTCATCTTTTTAAAGATTAACTATCAAAACTTGGTTTGAAATGTACAAATATTCATAATGATGATTTTGACGATGATTCAAGCGAGTGGGAGTCGCCAGTTTTAATTTTTAATGATACTATAATTCTACGATATTTTATTATGTATACATTATTACTATTAATTCTGGTAATTCTCGTAGCATTATTTTTTAATCGCCTATCCATCCCTATCATGCATGCAAAATATATTATTATGTTAAATATTTGCAATAATGCAGCTACAAGTTCCAATCCTAATTAGTAGTGTTAAGGTAGTAAAAGTTACAAGATCAAGAGTTACGAGAAAGTTAGTGCAGTACTGTGTGATAATAAATATTATTTTATTTTAATAAGAATAATTTAATTTGTTTGCCTATTTTTCTAAAATAATACTTTATATATACTATATTACGTGTTTTTCTTATTTTTATAAAGATGCGTTTTTCTAAATGGTAGTATTTTTATGTTTTGGCGATAAAACCCGCGCTTTGCAAAAATGGATTTCTGGAGTAATTCAAAGAAATAATAATAAAAATATTGGAAATTAAAAGCAGGGATTTTCGTATTTAGAAGATTAATTTTATTTAGAAGATTAGTATTTACAAG
>JAQFXU010001611.1:0-27245 GCA_034693705.1 Spatulosminthurus flaviceps | reverse complement strand
ACTTATAGCACTTATGAAACGTATAAACCAAAATTTTACATGTAAAAATTTCATCTATACGTTCTATAAGTGCTATACGTTTTATACGGGAGATACGTAATTGGTTGCGCTAACTGCCTAATATCATAATAATAACTTATGTGTTAGAAGTCAGATGGGACAACGGGACAGACATATATACCCATTCTTACCTGATTATTCATTATTATTATGATTACTACTATACAGTATATATGATGTATTTAAATCTATAGAGCAACTCTGTATAGCGTAATATTAATAATAACAACAAACTTCAGCATTACGCTGGTTTCGCATGGACCTAAAAATAGTCGCTGAGCGATTGCGACATCGGTTTTGTACTAAAGAAGTCGCTCGGAAAAAATTCGCTATCGCAGATATCTGCAGACCGTAGATATAATCGCTCAGCTCAGCGACTTTGCTGCGATTTCTCGTGCGAACTAATGTTGGCCGTTTTTCCTGAAGTTGCTGGCTTTGTCGCTGGCTCGAACCCTTTCCATTGACTAAAACATTATAATAACTCCTTCCCTATGTGAAACAAGGAAAAAAGTCGCGAGACTTCTTGTAGCGACTTCTGTGACAAGCGACTCAGTTTTATTTTTTTCGCAGTCGCGTCACTCAGTGACTTTCCGGGAAAAGCTATCCGAAGCCAGCTTGAGAGCATATTTATATTAATGATGATAATGTGAATAAAAATATCCTATGGAATCATTCATGTTATTTACAAAAGCTACTATTCTCATTCTGTTTTAGTTCTGTGTCTCATCTCTTGCTGTTGCTTGAGACAAGAGGTACTTAGGTGAGGTACTAACACAAATACATTTAGATAGATACCTCTGAAGTATTTGTTTACTTTTTTAGTTGACCTAAGTCAAGCTAGAGCACGCACGCTACGCTAGCTTTGTTTGCCATATTAGTTGGCGTATTAAGAAGGTGGCGTACTGGTTGCTAAGCGATGGTAATACCAAATGATATGTAAAAATGCCTGTTTCATCCTGTGCATTCAATGTAAAGGGAACTCTATGATTTGTGCACTTGTCCTGCCTACGAAGTACCTATTATAATTCTGACTTTCTGACTAGCAGCGTTTTTGAAAGTAAATATGTATATATAGCATTTGGCTACGAAACCATTAAAGGAAAGCCGACACACCGTCAGCAAGTTCTATTGAGCATTTAAATTGAGGATTTTTTTTTACTCTTCATGCTTTTGAGAAGGTTTTAAACAATTTTTACAACAATATCTATTCGCCCAACATTTCTCCACTCGACTAAAATTAAGCTATCCAAAAATAAATTTTACCCTATTGTACCTTTGCACTGGAAATCAAGCAAGGACACCATCCTCATTGGTTATTTCCCTAAAATTGTATCCATTCCTCCTATTCGTCCTCCAAATCTTTGTCACCACGACTTATTCAACAAATAAAGCTATTATACAAATTATACTAAACCTCATCTTTTCTTAGTATTCTAATAAATAACACAACACAAAAATAAGTTGTAAAACCGTTACTTTCAAACAGACTCTTTCTCTCCTCCCTTCAGCTTTCCACTTTCTTCCCTTGCTCTATTTTGTTCTGCATACTAAACGACAGACCCTATACCCTATATGTATATACCCACCTCAATTCCCTGTGCTTTTAATCCAATCCACACTGCACCGAACTTGGGCTCATAAACAGGCACTTGTTTCTCCTAAGTATGTGCGCTCAGGCTATTCTCAAACAAAAAGGTGGCTGGGGTTGCCTCCAAATTGTAAATTTCCATTTCTGGTGGGGATTTCATGAAAATCTACAAAAATATTTCAAATTATTAATAAATATTATTTCTATCATATCTTACTGTAAGTAGCTTTTAAGCTTAATAATTCCAGAGTATTAACGCCTAACAGCATGTGTATTCCTCACACTAGCAAATATATATATATATTTAAAATAAATTCTTTGAACTTGTCACCACGCTCATTAATCAGTAAGGTAAAAATTGGAATTTAAGCATTCTTCATTTTTGTTCAGCTGACGTTTCTTGGAACTTAATGCTTTATTTATTCTCTCTAACGCGACTTGCATGGGCTGAGGAGAAAGGCAAAGGCAATGCTATTAAAGCGAATTTTGTAAAAATATCATACGAGGAATGACAGTTGAGGATAAAAAGTCTTTCATGTCAGAACTTGTTCAGAAACTTTAGCAAGAAATAGAGTTCACAGAACCAACAACTGACCTCCACACCTCCAAAACTATTTTTGTTCTTTAAAGTTCATTTACATAATCAACCATTACTTTCCATTGGCCTCAACTCTCAACTCCCTGGCTCAACCTGGCTGCCTGGAAGCTCCCAAATGTATAGATATATACATACAGAAACGCTATGAATGAAGCTCCGCAAGTCCGCACTCACAATCTCTGTTCAAACTTGCGAAGTGACTTTTGTTGTTGGAAATAACAAAATCATGATATCTTAACACTGTGCAACGTCAAAGCATGTACATACTGGAGGGAGGGGATAAGCCTTCTAATTTGAATCCCGGGCAAGGCTTTCATTGGTTGTTGAGGTAACGAGTAAAAGAGAGAGCCAATGAGCGTGAGGCTAAAAACAAACTCTATTTTGGAGCTACAGCTGGAAACTGCCGGGAAAGGGTAGGTAGCCAATGAGAAGGGAGACCGTTATTGGAAAGGAATAGGAGAGTGAAGACACCTTCTAATATGTTATTGACGGTTAATCATTCCATTCCAGACTCTCCGCGCAACAAGTGACAATTATTTTTTTCTTTCACCATTAAAATTGACTGCAATCATTAAGCATCGAAACACCTTCTTCTGTCCTCCCGGAGAAGTTGCAGTGTTCTCTCAAAATTCAGTCCTCCAACAAACCTTCATTTCAAGTGACTTCAGTGGGGAACTTCATCTTAACGGTAAGTGAAGCGGTTACATCTTGGAAGCATTTTTGGGATTATATATGAAATTATTGGAGCATTTTTTGGAATTAGTTTGTAGTTTTGTAGGGTTATCAGTTGGTTACGTGTTACGTATTAGGTTAGGAGATGTGATTTGTTTTTGTAATGCTTGGGTAGTTTTTAAAAATGGGGGTCTTTAAGTGTCATTGTTCTGATGTTGGGTTTGGCGGTTAGGGAATTTTTGTTAGAATTTGCATCATAATCATTAACATGGGCGTTATGTGTGTATGTATATGTATAGAATCATTGTATTGGGGAGCATTGTGACTTGTGACTTGGGTGAGAGCGAAATGAGAGTACTATTTTGAATGCAAATATGATTGAAAGTGAGATACTGAGAATAAGGTGCATGGCTGGAGTATTAGGCCACTAGGCGGGATGAAAGTTAAATCGTGCCTTCTCCATGTCTACAGGTTTAGTATTTTGGTTAAATGTTCCATTGGTATTTGGAATAGCGTACAAAGATATTATGCTAAAATAGCTCAAAGTGCAGTACTTGCAATCATTGCTGTGTTTAGGAATGTTGCCATGGATACGAATTAATAATTTTGACCAATTTGATAATTTTGATGCTTTTGATAATACTGAGCTGTAAGTCTGTAAGACATGCAATATCATCAGGCTTTTCTTAAGTTTGGAAATCACGACATATTTCATTTAGTCTGGCTCTTCTCTTCAATCGCATAGCAGAGCTTGATAAATAACTCTTTTGGAATTGGATGCAGTAGATTGTTAACTTCGGAAAATGCTGGCTGTACTAGTGTTTTCAATTGTTCCCTTTATTTTGTTTTTTTACCAGATTTTACTTGAAACCATGAGTAAGGTTTTGAAACCAGTTAAGGCATCTGGCAATGCCAATGCCAATGCCAACGCCAACTCCAATGCAGCATCACAAATGACCTTACGGAAGCGGAAAGCTGACGTTTCTCCAGTGAAACCTAAAGCTAATGAAGCCACCAAGCGATCTGCCTTGGGGGAAGTGACGAACCGAGCAGGCAAAACGGTTAGCAATGTTGGAGGGAAAGGATTAATTTTGAAAGGCACAACCACGCTCAACAAGACAACAAATAAGTCCATCTTAGAGAAGAAACCTATCATTAAGGTAAACGTGAAGATGGGTGAAATCCCCAAGGAGAAAGTCAAGACAACAACGGTAGCTCAAAACCAAGAAATCAAGAAGGAACTAGAAGTAAAGGAGGAAACCAAGAATGTCCAGGAAAAACTCACGGAAGTGATGAACGCAAGGAACGCGAAAGTCACACAGGAAATTAAAAGCAGGTTGCCTGATGGTGTTGCAGATTTTGATGGGGAATGTGTAGATGATCCATATCAAGTTCCAGAATATGTATTTGAGATATTTGAGTATTACAAGAGGAGAGAAGGCAAATTTCAAATCACCAAGTATCTCACGAATCAGGCTGAATTGAATCGTAACATGCGAGCCATATTGGTAGACTGGATGGTTGAAGTACAGGTAATACAATTCAATGCACCGTACGTAGTGACAGTCCTACGGATATAGATGCATTTTATTTCATAGTTTATTATTAACGCAGGAGAGCTTCGAGTTAAACCACGAAACATTGTATCTGGCCGTCAAGCTCGTTGATCTATTTCTCACTAAGTCAGGCCTTGTGAAGAGGGACAAGTTGCAGCTCATTGGTGCCACCGCAATGTTCTTGGCTGCCAAATATGACGTAAGTATTTGACCATTTATGAATTTTCAATTACATGCTGGATCAAAAAAAATCAATGCACCATTCGTCATTCGTAAAAATTGCATGTGTTTTACTTTAGGAACGGAGCCCTCCTGTCATTGATGATTTCTGTTACATATGTGATGACGCTTATTCTCAGAAGGATGTCCTAACAATGGAAGTTCACATGTTGAAAACTTTAGGCTTTGATATCGGCGTCCCTTTGTCGTACAGATTTCTTCGTCGTTATGCCAGGGTATTCTTACACACTAGCTGAAGATTTTGATTTCAGAGCATGTACTTATAAAAGAGACTTAATCCACCTCCGATCATTTATGTTTTTAGTGTGCTAAACTCGAAATGGAGACATTGACCCTTGCACGTTACATTCTGGAGATGTCGTTAGCCGATTATGACTTCATTGATACTAGTGATTCCCTCATTGCGAGTGCATGTTTACTTTTGGCGCTGACAATAACGGGGGTACCAAATGCTTGGACTCCTACCCTTGAGTATTACAGTGGGTACTCCAAAAATGATATTTTCGATCTCTGCCACCGGCTCTTCAATATGGTTCGGAATCCTCCAACCAGTGTGAAGACAATCACAGCGAAGTACTCCCACAAGTAAGTTGCACCTAAAACCCACTAGTCTCGATAACGAAACATATTGCCTTGCATTCCATCCAAAAAATTCGCTGTAAAGAATGTAAGCTATGAATACACACGGGGTGTTCACTGATATCAAGCTTTTTTTGTAAGAATTTATTTTTAACTCATTTTCAGAGTCTTTTATGCTGTAGCGAAAACTCCACTACCCGAAGAGTTGAAGTTGTAAAGTTGGTTAGATTTTCTGACTTTTTGCGTTCCTTGTTGTTTTTCATTTTGGAGGCGAAATATCTTAAGTCGAGCGAGCTACGTTTCAAGAATATTTTGTCATTTTTTATGCCTAATATAAAAATCAAATGTGAAAACTAATTTAAGGTAAAACTGCGACACATGTATGTACGTACTTAAAAGGAACCGTGACGTGAAATAATAAATTTGTTGAATGAGTCCAGCGATGAGCGTATAAACATGTTCAGGAGTTGGTTTTACAATTTTTGTTTAATTTTAAGTTCTGTTTAGTTATTAGTTTGTAAGGTGATCTTGTAATGTGTTCAAAGAATCGTTTATTACTAATTGTTTATGCATACATCGATTTGGTTGCTCATTTTAAGTTGATTTTATTATTTTAGGAACGTGAGTAAATACTTGAATATGTACAATTTTAAACAAGTCACCTATGCCATTCCTCACCTATGTATGTACCAGCAATTCGTTTTATTTTGACTAATGTGCTTTCTTACGAAAAGAGCGATGAAGATGAAAGTTTCGTTGGTGTTATAAATTTTTTAGTTTTTATTTTGAGTCGTATGAAAAGTTGTACATTTCAAATTATCGTCGACATTATTGCTGTGGTATTCCGTTAGGATATTTAAGCATTAGGTATTGACTATTTTGTTACTATGTGAAATGGGATGAAATTGAATTATGATTTAAGTTGCCAGATTAGCCTCGCTCATTTTAATTTCCTCGGGTTGACGACAATAATTATTATTAAAGCTGGCATGGACTAATATATAACAGTAAGTATACTTTTTTATAAACAGGTGTAAACTGTACAAAATATTTTAAGGATAATCAAGGAAATATATATTGTGAAATACTGTAGGTTCTATGCATTACAAGTAACACCGAGGAAACATGAGTGAAAGAAAATGGTAATTAGAACAACATAGAGCAAATACTAAATGAATAAGTATAGCACAGTAAAGACTTTATTTGCCAAATAATTTATTTCCCGAAATAATGATACACATTTAATCCATATGTCGCATGGCTGTCTTTGGTAGCGTTGATGAACCATTTGTGCAACGCAGAAGATGATACCAACATAGCTTTTATGATTAACAATAAAACACCGAACGATTATTTTAAAGAAAAATACTTCCTTGTGTTTTTATTATAAAAAATAGTACAAGTAACAACGCTTGGTCGTAATCAATCGGTCAAATTTATGATGGTAAGAGAATTTCGAGGACGGCTTACTCAGAAGCACGAATGTAATAAGTTTAAGGGGGAACATAAATATATTTTGGGGATAAAGCTAATGGAATTGACCCATGTTCATTTTGGTTTTGTCAAGCATGTAACAATAATAACAATAAATTTCAGAGCTTGTATAACAAAAACAACATGATATAACAAACTTGAACTTAATAATTACTCAACAAAATAACTAATTAAGGCATTTTAGGTTGGAGAATAATAATATAATCAACAATAATAACAACAACGGTTGTATAACAACAAATAATAATATTAAAAATAATTACTTAATACATTTGGCAAGACATAAAGTGAAAATTAAAGACTTCAGGCCATCACATTCCAGTGTACTAACATACTGTATCAGGTAGGATTTTTTTGGTCAATGTCGTCAAGGAATGAGAAATTCACCGGGTCACGTCAGACTTTTTTTAAACTCTAAGGTATCTGTGTATCTGTATTCCTATGTATGTCAGATAAACTTGCAGGGATTTATAAAGCAAAATATTTCTAAGATGGTCATGGAATTTAAAAAAAACTTGTGAGTTTTGTAATATTCTGGAAATAAATAATTATTATAATATAATAACTGGGAAATCTGATAGAGGTATCTGTGTAAAGAACGAGAGAGAGAGAGAGAGAGACAGACGTTGCGGTACAATCAGTAAGTCAGTAAGTCTCAAGTTATAAATTCCGAGTGAAATGATTCTAATCAGTCAAGAGGAGGTAAATCAGGAAATCTTGTAAAACAAGTGTTTAAAGTAATGTTCTGGTAAAATGTAGCACTATATAGAATAACTATCATAGAACTGTAGTGTGGTATCATTCAGTTGAATGGCTGAATCAACCAAATAATTAACAATTAGTCCATCGGTCTGTCATAATTATGGTTTACAGTAAAAAACGTGCAGAACGTTAGTTAGTAAACAAGTTGTTCATTCGTCCGTGGATTGTAAAAGTTTTGTTTGTGGTTGGGAGCACAGAGCAACTATATAGGAGTTAAGGTTCTTTTTACGTTGGAAAAAGGAGGTTGGTTGTTGTACGTTACAAGAAAACTGGAATTCCTACAATATACGAGTACACAAAATGTGATTGAGGAGAGATGGGTGGGGATCTAATTTTTTTTACTCAGAGGAAGACGATTTCATGCTTCTTTATGGGAGAGTGGGAGATATGATAAGGTTGGATGTGTGATTTTACAGGGGCTTAAACAATGTAGGTAGAAAAAAATAAAAAGTCATTTTTTACTGGTTCTTTTGCGAGAGATGAAAGAATTTACGATTTAGTTGCCGACCCACTTGCCGACTTTGTCCACCAAAGTGTAGGTGCAGTCGGGGTATTGTTGAACGCAATCCTGTTGCTTGTCACCGCTCAACACAGCATCTTGGTACAATTCCATGCTCCGCATTCGGTTTCTGAAAATTTTTATCAATCAACAAATTTTTTATGTTCTGCCAAAAATTACTTGTAAACAATCAAATTTACCACCAACTATCTAAATACTCATAAATTCCTAGCTCCTTATCGCACAGTTATTAATTAGCGTTTGACTTCCATTGTATAGTATGTAGTACGAATTCACACATGTTTTCATGTTTTATGTCTACTATATCATATCTCATGTATCAGCTGGTGTTTCCCTCTTTTGCGGCAGCATGAATTATTATTTTTTACTGAGTGGTACTACATGCTCTACTCTATATTCAAAGCTAATTAGTACAGTAGTATAGACTGAGGGAATGACTGTATTAAGAAAAAAAAGCAAGTTGTGCGTAAAAACTTGAATATGCTTAATGGGGGAGACAGTCTAGATTTTTGACTTCCTCAACTGAGTGACTAATTGTTAAGATTGCATACTGATACCCATTACTGTTTTGTTGCTTCGAGAAAAACAAAATGACTAATGACAGTGTACGTTGGTTGAATGTCACCTCATTTCAAGACACGTCCTGACCGTCATTTCTTGCAGCTTGCATACTAAACAGGCAGTATGGGATGGGTGAGAAACTTTGGATTTTTACTGGTTTCCCAGCCATAAACAAGCTAAGCTAGTTTGCTCAGGTGAGCTACTCTCAGGAGGAGGAATTACCTGAAGAAAGAGGTGGCATAGCCGAAGACCTTGTTACGAGTGGCAGCGCGCTCCATTTCACAGGCAACACGTTTGCGGCATCCGTCTCCAGAAATCTTCATGATGGCGAAAGTGGTGTCAACGTAGTCAATGCTATTAAGAACACGGGAAAGGAGACCACCATCCTTGACGGCATCATAGTAGGGAGTGTTGCTAGAACGACCCCATCCTTCGTCATGTCCTCCACCGCTAAGAAGGGGCGACAGGAGAAGGTAGACCAATCCTCCAAAGGCAGCCAAGACCAGGAGGTTGAGAACCAGAGCAACAATATCAGCAAGAGCAGGAGTTTCTGAACCATTTGAATCATGGGGCGATGATTCGGGCGAATAAACAGAAAAAAATTCTGGTACTGTTATTTCATCGTCATGGAACATAGTCATCACGTACTACAGCTCTGATTGTAACAAAACAGTCTTACCATTTCCCCATCCGGAGCTAACTCCTCCCCATCCACCACCGGCGGCTCCTCCAGCGCCTCCAGCACCGCCTGAACCCCATCCGGAACCTCCATGAGACACATCCAACACTTGTGGGTGATGGTCATGAACTCCAATACCGAAACCTCCTCGGGAAGTCTCAGCGGTAGTGGTTTTGGGCTTGGTGGCAGCAGAAGCAGCCGCAGCGCAGAGGACAGTCACAAGTAAGAACTTATTCATCTTCAAAGGAGAAAATAAAAGTCTATTTTTATCATATTCAATTATCTCTCCTTATTTACACCTTTCCTTTCAATTTACTACTTAGAATTTGTACTCCAACATTCCAAATCTTGGGAAAATTTCTCATGAGCTATGTATTATGGAAATGTTACAAACACTTGAATTAATATATAGAAAAATGCCGTCATCCAGTATTTTGCATTGTGTCATGGTTCATATCCACGGGAAAGAGTTCGTTCATGTCCAAAAGGATTGTTCGTGTCCACACGCTTGCAGTAAATTTTTGTGCTCTGACCTCGGTCAATGTTATCCAAATAGGGATCAATACTCTGTCGCAAAAATCCTAACTGAATTCTTACTAAATGTTATACGCACACCGTAATAATCCTGTTATCACATAATCGGAGGAAATCTAATACACACACGGAAATCCCAACCGTTGTTGTTCAAGTTGTAACGATCTAAGTACCAAGTTTCTGTTCAAGTATCTATCTCAAATATCAGGAAGAAATCTGGACTCAACTTTATAGCCAAAAAACTTCCAAAAGGCCATTGTGCTCTCACATTTTTATGTTAATCTCCACATGTAAAACCAAATAAACTGCAAATTTTTACTATGTTTTTATGCATAACATAACACTCATGAAAAACCCACATGGGTTGAATATGATGAGGAGTGGTAAAAAAAAAGTCAAGATAGATGCAATACAATACAACCTACCGGTCTAATGTTCCTTATCTGATTGTAAAGAGCCGTGAGACAAAGAGTCTTCTATATGCACAGCTGAATATCTTGTGACAGATCATATAGAGAATTAAATTCACCCGAAATCTTCCTCTTTCACTGAGGAGCTGGCTAACTTCCCACATGTATCTATATACACATGCCCATAAGATATATACGGAAAAATCATAGAGCATTCACTAAAAATCAGATTATTCTACGCACATGAGAGATTTCATTAATGTACAAAAAACTGCAAGTCCTTTTTTTCATTTACAATCAAATAATAATACCTTTTGGTTATGCTCTCCTACTCCTGTTTCATCCATGGCCTAATAATTTCTTATTTTTAACATTATCACATATATATATATATATTTATACACATATTCCTGAAAAACCTATACGCTCTCACCCAATAATGTCCAACAGCTCACCAAACTGTATCATCTTTAATTATCGTCTGCTCCTACAGAAAAAGGGTGCGAGAGTGAGGCTTTCTTCATGCTCTCCAACCAATGCATTCACACTTATTATTTTCTTTAGCCCTCTACCCAACTATACCCCAATAATTTATATAACCACTCTATCCTCTAATGCAATTCCAATCATATGATGGACCCCCTCTCCTAGCAGCTCCCATTAGGGTCTAATTAAGCTCAGTGGACTGTGACTAAGCGTCAAAGAGACAAGGCCAGTGAAAATAGTAATTATGAACCATATAGTCAACTAACTGTGAAGAATTAGAGAAGTGATATCTTCTTTGAAGATTCTTCCCTCCATGCGAAGAAGATATGAGCTGTATCTATCCTATCTTTGAAAATTCCTCATGTTTAACATCTCCACATTTTCTGGTTAAAAGCTACGTTATTACCTTTACTACATGTATGGGTGCATTTATGAGTTACTGCACCCTGACTTCCTAATGTGTTCATATCAAATATTCTGTTATGTCCTGCATCGTTTGTGTTCACTTCTCTAAAGCAGACACTTTACGTAAGACAATCTCGTGTATTTTAGCAAAAAAGCTACTCCTCACATGTACAGAGCGTCATATACCTATAGAGCTATGTGGTCGGTACTCATGAAATAATTCAAATAGGTTTAGCCAAAAAGGTGTTGTAAATCCCTGATGTGAGGGTGTGTGACTTGATGGTTTCTCTATATAATAACTAAACTGCTATATATCATAACTTGATATAAGTATACTTATAGCCTATTTGGAACATCCTTCCACTCATGTATATGAATGATCTAAACTTGTTATTGTTCGTGTATACCCTTCGCATATATATGTCTTCCCTGAATCAAGTTTCATATAAGGAGAAAATGATAAGTAATAAGAGAATTCATCTCGGTTGTGTGGATTCATCAGGGTCGGTGGATTAAATGGGGCATGAGGTTGGTTGGCTACTGACTGGTCAAACAGGAAGCCTTAAACCATGAATTGAGCCGCTTCAAGAATGCACCTACCTATACTCATGTTTAAAGGGCAGGATTTTCCAACTCTCTACCTATAGATCCATACCTAAAGGACATTGGAGTCCTTCAACGTATATAGAGCCAACCTTGTTCAATGTCTAGGTTCAATATACAAGTTTACTTCCCCTCCCCCTTGAAACCTACCTACTTCTTTCACTAAAATATGATACGTCTCTCCAAGCGAATATCCTCTGTGAAAATTCATAATATAATTATTCCTATGAATATCCTAACGGCATAGTATCTCTGCACACTAAACAATGTATTACAAAAAATATCATGGAGGTATGAATGAATTTATGACCATAAAACATGTCTTGACTAGAATGAGTAAAGTGAAAAAGATACGGGCATGGCTTGTATAATAATAATATTACCTCCTAATATGAGGGAAAAGTTGAAGCATTCAAGCTTTTGAAAGATTCATACGGGAAATGTGAGTTACTTCATAAATATTTATCAAATCATTTCAATGAAAAGGTTACTGCTCCACTGTTTACTTTTTTTAATCCTCACAAGAATTCAAATTCTCAGTCAATTTAATGGCTAATACTTTGATAGGAAGAATGATCAAGACGACGTGAAATAACGTTGCTCGACAGCTCTCCTATAGCAAAAAACGTGTTTTTGCCCAGCGTCTAAACAACTTTTCTCATTTACATATTCATCAGCTCTCCACTAAACTGTACATACTCCTTTTAACTTGTCCTACGCAACATTTTCTGGTAAAATTTCAAGTGTAAAGGTGACGCAAAAAAAACTTGTACTGGAAGTAAACATGGGGTGGACAACTGAACTGTACTACCTACAGCGTCCTTTAACAATATCTTTCCAATGTAAATCTTATCCCGTTCCTACTATATGTTTTGCAATTTTAATCAGAATGTTAATTTAATGAGATAAAGGGAGAGAGATAGAGAGAGAGAGAGACAAAAACGGTAAAAGTTTTTTTTTGAGAGAGATGTGAGAGAAGAAAAGAGGAACTGCCCTTCACTCCTTCTATGTATCTTTATAATACCTTTCTCTCAAGAGACATTCTAAATATAGAAAGTATCGTCCTATACGATGGGATGGTCGTCAGCTTGTATTGAGCCAACGAAAAGAAAGATGAAAAGTTTATAATAGAATCGTGAAAGTCAAACGTTACCGAACCACCGTCATAAGATTAGGTTATGCGTGAGAGCACAAAATAATACTGCAAGAGTGAATCTTTTGACGAGTGCCTGTCAATTCACGGCCAATGCAATGGTAAAATCCAATATATCCAAATGGTAAAATGTCCGGAAATGATTTCTGACACGTTTTGTATTCGTCAACAATACAATCCTTTGGACTTCTTTCTCTCCTTTCCTCGCTTCCTTTTGAAGATGACGATGAACACAATTTCAAAATTTCAGACGACAGGCACAAGGGAATCAAATCTGATAAGATTCACAATTGAAATTTTGGGTTGATTTTTTAAAAATTTCGATTTTTTGTTTTTGAAAAAAATAAATTGAAAACACCACAATTTTTTTCTTTTGAAAATGTAAGCCTCCAAAGAATTGCACCACTTTGTAAATAAATGCTTGATAAAGGGTCCAAAAGAATTTTGAATTAATACAATTTTTGAAACGTTGATCACAACTTTTTTTTCTCAGGTACTTTAAATTCGTAGTAATATATAGAAGTAGAAAGGGAAATAGTAAATTTGGTTGTGTAGTAAATTTTATTTATTTTGTTTTACCTTTTTGGATTTATGAAAATGTTTTGGGAAATTAGTAAATAATGGAATAATAGAATAAGCCGGGTAGAGGAAGATCTCTTAAGCTCTGAAATGCTTGCAGAAAACTGAATGAATGGACAGGTGGTTGCTCAGCTTTTATATCGGCGGTATTCAGAAAACTTGTGAGATGCTGACCTGCGGCCTCCCTTTCCCCTCAACATTCGTGGCGTATGTAGCCACATGAAATGTTTTCTATCAGGCGAGTTTTCTTGTTGTTCCTCAAGCGCACCGCCATGTCTTTTTCATTTACTACTTGCCTCTATAAGCAAGTATTTGCTTTATTTTATTTATTGTCTGGCTGTTATTCATGCTCAATGTAACATACAATCGTAAGATGATGATGCGTTCTCTCTCTCTCTCTCTCCCTTCTTCGTTTTCTTCGGCCAAATTTGCAAGTGGTTTTCTCTTCTATATGTATATTGTATTAAAGGAAGTATGTATTTGTTTCGGGGTAGTACTCGTCAGGTAGGTTCATTCATGCATAAGGCTGTCATAGGGTCTGCCCTTCTCTGTGGTAGTAGAATACCGGTACATAAGTCTCGAGTGTGTTGAGACGGTGCTGTTAGTTTAAAATGCTACGAGCACTCGTATCCAACGAGTGTTGAGGTATATACAAAGTATATGGTGTAGTACAAGTAGATATACTGGGGAAGCCTCCAGGTTAAAGGATGGCAACAACTTTTTGCACTTTCCACCCAAAACTCGTATCACCTCGAAACCTTGTTTTGAGTGCGTCCATTTTGGCATCTTACTTATTGGACAGACCTCAAATCCTAGTTTTTACCATATTTCTTCCACAGGAAATACATATATTATTGTACAAACATCTACTAATCATCATTGACTATCAGGTCCCCTGTGTATATACGAGTTGCCGGACATGTAAGAAAGTGCAATTTTTTATGCTCTCAGGTATCTTTCTCTCTCTCTCTCTCTCTCCCTCTCCAACCTCCGTATATGTATCCAAATAATAATTTTGCTATTGAAAGGACTCGTAATGAGTATATAGAGACATACACAAGTAAGTTTGTTAAGCATTATCGCATTTTCGTTTTACACATACGGAGAAACTGGTAGACTTTCCGACACCTGCTACTTATCGATTCATTAGCCGGGTCAACTCAATCCTCGATTACAATGCAAACTATGCAGGGTTAATCACAGGGATGGGCAACCTGGGCCATCGTTGTTCCTGCAAGTCGTCACCAATAATCGACCTCTGGCCTCTCTCACGTTCCTAACAGCGATGGAGTTTCACTTGCTCATCTGCCGTTATCCCGTTGTTGTAAAATTCTTTTTGAAAAACCCAAATTTGTCGTCTTTCCCCAAAGAACATGCTACTTTGAACGTGTACACGGAATTTTAATGACTTAATGCTAGTTTTTGTCCTTGATTTTCATTTTGGTCATTTTCTCCTCTCTCACAGACGAAATTTAATCATATTTCATTTTCTCACTTCATCTTCAATAACTCACACGTCAAGTTCAATGTGTCTCCATAACTATAGAAATTTCCTCTCTCCCTCTCCCTCTCTCTCTCTCTCTCTCTCTCTCGTTTTTCTACATTTTCTTCTCCCACTAATTTCATTATTCGAAATTTGTCTATATATATTGTAGTAGTAAATTAAAAAAGAAATTATTATTGACAAAATCTTCCCAGTAAGCATCAAGAGATAGGGCTGATTGAGTGGCGGATGAATATGTTTTTCCACCTTTAATTTTCCATTGTTCCGGCTCCGCATATCCTTCGTTCATAAAAATACTACACTATTATCCTTAAGGTTTTTTTTAAACTTGACATTTCTTTAGTGAGGAATTGTTTGGAGGAGGAAAGTTGTATCAAATTAATGTTTAAATTGATTTCATTAGATCTAGTCTGACTTGAAGTGTAAATGAATAGGCTGGGACTCATGTCATACAATATAGAAATATTACAGGATCAGGCTACATCTAGACTGGCCCCATTGTGTCAGTTGCCAAGAAAAATGCTTGCATGCAGGAAATAAACACATTAGCCATAATTCTCAGCGTTGAGCAGTTCATACCCTCCTCAATTCTTCTTCTTCTTCTTCTTTTCCTCTCCTCTGTTACTTCTTATATGATTTTTTTTAGCTATTTATTTATGTAAAGAATCGGTGTCTCAAATGTAAAACAATATGAAGTTAAAATAAATGCACTAGAGTCCTGTATACATAGGATTAATGAAGGGGGGTGATTGTGAAACATCTCATAATAATAGTCTTACTTTTTTTTCCGTCTGAACTACTATTTTTAATAGGTACACGAAGCTGACCTGTATGACACTTGTTGCCTACAGGCAATTGGCTGAAATCGAAAATCAAGTTTAATTTCTATTTCAACGCTCAGTTGACTTTTCAATTTACTTCAGCTTTATCTTCTAGAATAGTGAGATTTATTATTGTGATCCTCTCTCTGAGAGAGAGAGAGAGGATTCATGACCATGAGGGCATCATTTGATCATCAACACTTTTCCCATTCCTTTTTCTACCCATTATTTCCCTCTCTCACATCACCAATATCTACACACATGATCATCATCCTTCATCTCTCACCATCTAAAAAGCAAACATTTTTTTTAATAATTAACATAATTACGTTCCCTTGTCAGTATATCCTCACACTAACGGATTCCCATTGAAAAATGATATCCGTGTAAATAGCGAGTAAAGTAAAACGGAACATTGTCAAATGCAACATTTACATATGTACCTTCATATATGCATTCATCTCTCTCCCATGTATTTTTTCTTCACTTATTTACAATGTATGTATGTACATATACTTTGCTAGAAAATGCAAAAACAAATAGTTCAAACAGTTCATGTGCATTTTTGCAGCATGAAACACATCCCTTGGAGCACACTTTTAGTACATATGTATGTACCTACATATACGAGGGATAAAGAAAAAGTGATTCATAAGAAAAATTCCAACCCAGTTTATGAAACTGTTCCCAGCTCTTTAGCACTAAAAAACATGATTAGATTCGGAATAATGGAATCAGGCTTCCTGTCTCTCCCTCCACATATAAACACACATAGGAATACCCACGAGTGAAAAGAAATGTTATGGTGATAAACAACTATATTATGTCCAAGATAAAAAAAAATATTTTCATAAACTTAAATGGTGGAAAAAAATAGTGGAAATACCTTCAAGTATTAGCAAGTGTGTGGTTTAATTGCGTCACTCTTTTCTAAAAAAGGAAATAATTAGAGGTTTATTAATGCCTCATGTCCTTCTTGTCCCCTCTCTCCTATATGTACTACTCTCCTCTATGCTCCTATTATTATTTACATTCCATTTGGATGTGATGATATGGGCACACGTTGGAATATATTGTGTGGGATCGGATGTGGAACAAATAAAAAAAATCGAGGCGAAAAGATTTCTTTACGGATATCATATTATACACACATATATACACTTCCCTTTGGTTTTGACCATGGCAATGAAATGGAAATTGTACATTGTTGATTGTTTCTAGGTGCTCTCATGTTTCCATCAATATGTCTCACATTTGATGCACATATCTTCTACTTTTCTTCCCGTCCATTACATTTTTGCAATCATCAACAACAAGAACAGGTGCTAAGGCATACTATTATATGAGAGAGAGAGAGAGAGAGAGAGAGAGGAAAAGCTATAGAGTACATCCCTTATGCGTGCTCATAAGTAAGTAAGATCCAAGGAATTAAATGGTGCCACTAGGATACCCCATCATCAGCTCATTCCGGTAGATTTTTTTTACACTTCAAAATCCGCATTCTGCCTCATAGAAACATACCATGCATTTTCAATCTCACCTATAGTATTATTATATGTACATGTGTGCATGTGTATATTAATCATGTAAGGTGTGGGATGGGAGAAGGAGCGAAAACCACAAATAAAAAAATATGCGTAAGAATTACATCTCTCTCTCTCTCTCTCTCTCCCTTTGCCTTCTGATACGCTTGTTATTGTAACATATGAGGCCTCTCTCATATTGTTCATTTGTCGGGAAGGACTTGTCATATTTTGTATTTATGCATGATTCCCATTAAGATTTACGTCCCTGCTCGCAATATGACATGTCCAAGTAATTAATATTAACCAAGGACTTTTAATGTACAGCACTCAAATATGTACCACTTGATTTTTAAATCCTCTTTCTCCCTCATTGTTTACAACACTAAAAGCTTTTTATTATCATGGAATTTGACTTGTATTTTGAGTTTTTACCCCCTTCATTCAACTATGTAGTACTAGTGTATAGGTAGTATATGCTATAAGAAGTGGAGACCAAATTTCCAACCTAAATCATACAATTGCATATAGAAAATTGGTTTATGAAACAAAACAAAACAAAAAGCACATAAAAAAAAAATATCCCTCAAGCAATTCAGCTAAGTATGTCCTAGTAATTAATAATGCGTAAAATCCTTATGTTCAACCGTCACTGCTTAGGTAAACGCACTGCTTGTAGGTTTACAATAACATAAAAACGATTAGTATAAAATGCCCAGCGGGAGATGAGCATGGTAAAATTCCGAGAGAAGAAAATATAGTTCAAATTATACGATGGTGTGGTCCTCATACGAGGGAAAAGCTCACACTAAATAATCTCTTTAGTATATTTATTTACTCATTGTCCTTTTAATTTAATTATTATATTTTCTAGTTCACACATTCCCTCTATACACTACCGGTTCATTTCCACATAAGTACTACCAGTGTAAATTGTCACAAATTGAAGATCTCCATGGTTTCTCCTATATAGACACATTGACTCGAATAGTAATGATAATATTTTGTGAACTCATAAATAAGCCAGGATGACTTAATAATAGCATGTTATGATCAAAAATAGGGATGATAGGGGATATATTGGTGAAAAAAGAG
This sequence comes from Spatulosminthurus flaviceps, assembly GCA_034693705.1. Lineage (NCBI taxonomy): Eukaryota > Metazoa > Arthropoda > Collembola > Symphypleona > Sminthuridae > Spatulosminthurus > Spatulosminthurus flaviceps. The sequence goes on along the minus strand of JAQFXU010001611.1, from coordinate 8,823 downwards.
AATTTATCGGGAAATATGATCTGAAAACAGGAAAGACACAGGATTTTTTTTAACTTTGAACCAGTTCTTTAAAATGCAGTAATCATGTATGTACAGTGCCGGCAAGAACATAATCATCTCAATGGTTCACGTGTTTATGACACAAGGAAAATCCTCTATGCAGAGATGGAGTTATAAAAAGAGTAAATACATTTGGAATTCCTGGCATAATAATTCTCTCTTGGGCTTTCTAAAAGTATAATAAGTGAGTACACGTAAGTACATAATAGTTATGTTACATCTCTGACGGGTCTATTACGATTTGTAAATGTCCATGTATATACAATCCCTATGTACATAAGTATAGGCAATTTATATATATATATATAAATATGTACATGAACTTAGACAATTACGCTTCCCCTTTCTTTCCTCTTTTTTTTCTCTCTCTCTCTCTCCTCTAAAGCTTCTGTCGCCTTAATCACGTTCAACTTTTTACGAGAATGGAATAAGTAACAGCTTGAGATGCAAGTCGATGATTATGAATAGCCTCTTATCCCTACAATCCTACATAGTCCTGCGTGTTGACTCAATTATTGTGTATATAGTTGTGAGCTTTTAAACCAGCTTTATATACGTTTACGGGATGTGTGCGTACATGCATTGAAGAACGTATGGGTAAAAGGACCAGAGAAACTTGAATGTCCTCCCTGGCAAAAATTTTTGTCAAAGGCATAATACAGAGAATCTTGTTAAAGTCATTGCTACTACTTGAGATTGAGACTCATAGAATCCTAAATGCTTAGAATTTCATTGTCATTATTCATGTCAGGCCTATATATGCCTTGCCCAAAGGAATGTATTATCTTATAGAGTGTATGTGTCTTTATTAGAATTCATTGAGAGAGAGAGAGGAGTGAGGAGGAAATGAGGATTGAAGAGAAAAAAACATCGTATTTTGTAAAGAATTAAATTAAATAGGAAAATAAGGTAAAAATCTTTAAAGGTTTAAGGAAATTAACAGACTCACAGTTTTGCTCAATTTACTCTGCAAAGTTTTAAGGAAGTCAAGGATTAAATGGATCAGTTGGAAGAAATAGTTGAGATTTGTATGTAGAGAGTAAGTATAGGTAAAAATGGCACTATTCCAAGCGTATAGCCCAAAAGTAAATTTTTTTCCAATAATTACAATCATTTACTATAATTATTGTGAAAGAAGGGAGCAAGAGGAAAGAGATCACTGCTCATCCATTTGTACGAGAGAGAGAGAGAGAGAGAGAGAGAGAGACAAGGGAATAATATACATTTTACTACTTGTATTTTTTTTTCAATAATAAAAAGAGATGCACTCTAGCAGAAGAAAATCAAATGCGCCCCAATAAATTTGATTAGGATTTTTTTTCTATAATTTTTCTAGTAACATCATCTTCAATCGTATAGCGAAAAGTAAGGCAAAATGATAAAAGAAGTAAAATAGACTCGACCATGTTACTTTAGCTTCTCATCTCTATCTTTTTTTTTTCTCTCTCTCTCTCTCTTATTTCTCTCTCCCTATGATTTTGTAATTGAGAATAATATGTTCATATTTTCAGAACACGCTCATCAGCATCATCACTTATGAGGTTATTGCTGTTATTACAGCCGAGCGTGGTGTGTGCAGTGATACATAATAAAAAAAATAACTCTGATTTTAAAGTTAAATTCATATTTTTATCATACCCTTTTTCCCCATTCCCGCTACATATACTCCCCCATCTATAATTATGCATACATTCTTGTGGTTTACAAGCTCTCCTTAATTCATACATATTTTTTTTGTCTTACAAGCAAATCCCCTTTAAAACCCCCCCAAAAAAACTTTATTATTAAACTACTAAATTTGTACAGAGATAGAAACATGTTTTCCATTTACTTTTCTCGTAGCGAAATTTTTTCATTTATTTTTCTCTCTACATATTTTATCCTCAAAAATTCACTCATGTTGGTTCCAATGCTGAGTTTAATGAGATTGAAGTACAAAAAAAGGTATTCATATAAAATATTTGATGCACCGGTTTAATAATTTGTTTTATTAAAATAGCACATGTATTTCTATGCATATAGGACTGTTCCAAGAATATCAATCTTAAAAACAAAAATAGGTGCAAAGGTACAAGGCTCAAAAAGTATGTACCGTAAGTAAAGATAATCATCCTGTCGGCTATTAATTTTACCATGTACATAGTATAGTAAGTATAGAAAAAAGCATCAATAAAACTGTAAAAATTTCTCGCTTGGATTTATGAAGAGCGGTGCATGGTCCCGGTCTAAGGATCAAACAATATAAGGAGTCTTTTTTTAATTTAAAAAAAACTTTAATCTACAAAAAAAATTAGCCAAGAGGATTTCCTAAAACAAATTTTTTCCCCTTCCGAGACTTACATTATTGGAAGGATATTTAACTTGTGTATAATTTTAGCCAAATTCTATATACTTAAGTAAATTATGTATGACGATTGAAGTAAATAAATACTACATGGAAAAGATCACAGTATAGTTTGTACATATCCATCTCTTTTAAATATAGACTGGTTTTTTCTCTCCAACTCTTTATGCATGTTAAGCCCAAGTATAGTCACTTAACTGGTAGTGATAATATTTACTCTGGTAGTAGCTACAATAAAGGAGGCAATATATGCTGTACAAGTTTATGCTGAAAGGATGACATAATCGATCAAGGGTTATCTTTTGTTGAGGTCATAAAATCAAGTGTGTGTGTGTGTGTGTGTGTTCTGTAAATAAATGAAAAATAGAAAATAATTTCATTTTAAAATTATTATTCGAAATTTAAATGAGTTAAAACCATGTGAAAAGTGCAGCAAGGATGGAAATGTAGAGCAACGATAAGAAAAGTTGCCAAAAAACTACTCAACCGCAGAGCTTTAACAATGAGGGAAAAAGCTTGTAAACCACAAATTCTCTATAATCATTTTACATTGCGAGTATAGTAAAATAAAAAAAAACTTATATTATTGGCATCCATGCTTTTTGCCATTGTAAATAAATTTCTGAGTCTCCCTCAATAATAATTATTATGCTATTAAAAAATTTAGGATCCTCATGATCATCATCCTCCCTCCAAGTATTTATCTTCAGCCATGCATTTTTACACATTTGCTCATCATTATGAAGGAGGATTTCAATGGAGAATCTCAGCTAGACACGCAATACCTCAGCCTCTCAGAACGACACGTTCCAAAGCATAGGAATCATATATCCTTATCAAGGCTATAACGCAAGGAAGGAGCAATGTTCAAAGCTTCTGTCTTTAATTTTTTTTCAAGAATAATTTAAGGTTTATTTACATTTGTGTGGTATAGGAAAAGATTGACTTTACAATCTCCTCACAATAATCCCATGCTTTTGAGCCTCTTGATTACCATTCTCTCTATTGATTTCCATTTTGATTTGTAAAGTCCATAAAAAAAGTTTTTTTTCTCTTTGAGCCCAAATATGGCCCTGAACACATGATTTTTTAGGGTATTGAGGAGAAAATTAAGTAGGAAAAAAAAGATGTGGAGGAGGATAATTTGTAGGGAAGAAGAAGAAGAAGCTCAACTATTAAGCTGGTTTCGCATAGCCCAAATTAGTCGCAGTCGCTAAGCGACTTCATCTTCAAATCCCTGTCGCATTTAACAATCACTCTCGAAACTGGCCAAAAAAGGAGAGATAATGTGAATTTAAAGTAATTGTCTTCAAAAATTTTCATTCCGACTTGTCATGGACGCGCCTGTAGTTGTTTTTAAAAGTCCCGTCGCTGAGCGAATCGCTGAGAAAAAACCTATGCGAAACCAGCTTTATGGGGAAAGTCTTTAAGATTTTCCTGCCTGTTTCAGCGGCACGGCTTGTAGTAGCTCAGTTAAGTATAAAAGTTCTGAAAGATGTTGAAATTCTCTTTCAAAATCGTCATTGCTCATATTTTTATGCTGGAAGGGAGGGAAAATAGAGTGGGTTACGTATTTGATGGAGAAAATTCGGAAAACCGCGTTAATTTTTGCTAAGTTCATCCCCTCACATCTCCGCTCCCCTGAAAGATAAAAATACGCGCAATGGCGACTTTGAAAGCGAATGTGAAGACCTTTCAGAATTGACAAACTTCATTGCGCTATGACGATCCCTTCAGAAGTTATTAACAGGTAAAGTTGAAAGATTTTCCCCATTACAGCACAATGGGTGGCATGGAAGATAGCAGTTCCGATAAACTCCTTTTCGCCCCAAAAATGGTTTTTTTTGCATGTAGGGAGGGACTCGTGAAACTTCGAAATCCCCATGTTGAGCGCCATTTAAATTTCTGAATTTTGGATTTGGAGTAAAATTTTGAAATTTCACGAATTTAAAAAAAATTGAAAACGCAAAATGCAGGTGGCAGATGTAGTACAAAGGAGTGTGAGGGAGGTGTACTAAGTGTTTTTCATGAAAATTTGAAAATCCCTTGGGGACATCATAAGACCCAACACCCAACCTTGTCAGATAGAAAAAACACTATAAAAAGGATAAAATAAACAAAAGAAGGTCAAAATAGTTTTTAAAAAGTGCAAAATAGTGTTTTAAGAGCTTAAAAACGCTAACACAAGATGACAATGACAATAATAATTATTTTATTTCAATTAGATGGCTTCATGACGAGACGAAGTTTTGATTTCCTTTTGCATCGATGAAATAACCAAATGAGTAACAAAATAAAAGCAATAACTTAATTATAGTAGGACTCGATCATTAAGACAAAACCTTCCTAAAATCCAACTTTTTGCTGGCAAATCGGAGGAGGTTTAATAAAATAACCCTTCGAAAAATACAAGTGAGAAATGTTGGGGCTTACCTGGGACCGACGCCACGTGAAAAGTTTTGGTTAGAGAACCTACATCGTTCTCAATGGTAACTCGGACGTCATACTTGGCCCTGACAGCTGTGGCAAACGTAAAGACGCGGGAAGAATTATCCCGACGATAAATCCGCTGCCAATTAGCTGACTCCTTGGTTTTGTACTCGATTTGGAAGCTTTTAATGGCACAGCCACCGTCACCCCAACGACTTAAGTCTATGCGGATCATTGTTCCGTTCCCATCCAAAATATCCGTCAATTTCGGGGTCGCAGGAATATTTCCACTGGTCCCAGCCACAAGCTCAGCGCTGAAGTCTCCTAATCCCACCATATTTTCCGCCGCTATACGAAATTGGTAAGATGTTCCACAGAGGAGGTTTTCCAATGTGACTGAAGTAGCGCGTTGGCCCATGCGCTTAATGCTCCAATCTGCCTCATGCTCCTTTCGGTATTGTACGCAGTAGCCTAAAATCAAGCATTTAAGTATAATTACTTATTGTTACGAGTAGTTTCCTCAATGAGCATTCTTCAAAATTCATTGGGTTCAACACTTGGTCACAAGAAAAGTAATCTTGGTCATATTATTCCACCTTTGGCAACGAAGTTCGAAATTCTATGTGCATTGGTAAAAAATTGCATCCCGTGTTCCAAAGGAGTATGATAGAGGTAAATATTTGGACTGGATTAATCGCAGACAGTTTGAAAAATTAACTTCACTAAACTAATTAAAAATTTACTAACCAATGACAGGAGGATCCGACCTTTGCGGCGGCTCCCAATGGAGCTGGACACTGTTGGAGGTGACGTAACCCAAAAAGAGAGCAATTTTGGTGGGAGGCTTACTTATCACTACACGATGATGAATCTCATCTGACCCTAAAGGATTCTCCACTCTACAGGTGTAAGTTCCTTCATCTACATCCTAGCAAACCATTGCCCATAAAATTCTATGCGCTCGATTTGTTGCAGTACAAAATTGAAAACTTACCCTGACTCGACTGATAAAAAGCGAACTATTTCTCATAACATGATGTGCCGTCTCAGGTCGATTGCTTCTAAGCCAAGTTACTTTACCTGCTGGAACCCCCACCGTCTTGCAAGGAAGAAGCACGGGTCGGTCCATGAGGACATTTCGAGTTACCGGAAATGAGGCCACTCTTGCTTGAGCTTTGGGGTAAGTAAATTAAGTAAATACATTTATTATAACACCAACAGGCACTGAGAGTCAAAAGATTTAATGCATCAAATAGTGGGAAAACATAGACAAAAGGTTCGACGCAGGGTGATTTAAAATATTAGGATCAGTATCATATGGAAGAATGGGAATAAATAATAACTACGTAGCAAGTTGAGAAAATGCCCTCGAAAAGAGATAGCAATGATGAGAGTCGGAGTACGTGGAAAATGTTACATAAATGATTGGAGAAAGCATGAATAAGGATCCGTATAGTGAATAAACCGTAAGAAGTTATGGTACTAGTAATGATCAAAGCTTCGCAATGAAAGATTAGGACATCAAAAATCAAAATGTTAAGTGAATAAATTATGTGTGTGGATGCCAAAATTATGAGAATTAAAACTTAGGCCTTGGCAAGTTAATGGGTGCAGTGTACTAGGATTGATCACAAAACAGTTTAGGTTTATTTTAACGTATAAAATAAGTAGTGGCTGCAGAATAATAATTATTTGTAATGTAGTGAGGTTGAAGGTCGGTGTGGAAGTGAAGTGGGAGAGGAGAAGCAGTGTTGAAGAAAATTCTCTCCCAGTACATAAGCGTTGGTTGGTTAAGTTTTAATTGGTGGCTGCAAAATCAGGTTAGTATGCAACACCAATGGAAATATAGGTAAGAAACCTTCTTGAAGGTTGTAGGACAAGATAAGGAGCTCCAGAGGAAACTTCTTTATTGAGAGATAGGAATTTAGGGAAAATTAGCATGGCAATTCCTAGTGATAAGTTAGAATAAGTAATTTTTCAACCCTAACAGGCAAACTCAACAAAAATTTCGGTTTGATTAATCTAATTGTTGGTCAAGGAATTCACTAAACCCGATCTCCAACATATCTGCAGGAGCATACATTTAAGCACATCTGCCGAACTTACGGGCACACGGACCGTTTAATTCAAAACAGCCAAAAATTTTGTTAAATGTTTGGTAACGTCATCCATACCTTCAAATTTCAGTTACACGGTCCATAAGAGTCGGGTTATACAAAACACTCACAAAAACTAGGATAAAAATACGATAAAGTGAGCCATGAATGTGATATGATGGAAAAGGGTAGGAGAAATCAAATGCAATATGTGGAGAGAAAGAGCGGGGATGAAAGTAGAATAAATATAACCTTTGCTACTAACGATAGCGTCTTGAGTCCTTGAAACTTTTCCTGTTCCCGCACTCGTACTTGCAGAAACGTAAAAATTATACCGATGATTCTCTTTAAGCCTCCTCACTTCAAAAAACAACTGCTCATCTTCCAACTGAGTCACCGTCTTCTCCCGCACATCAAACTCGGCCGTTTTCCAAAACACTGTGTACTTGGTTATTTTCCCATTTGGAAACATGGGTGGAAGCCAGCCCACCAGCACCGAATTGCTTCCAGAAGCTACAACTTTGATGTCCGAAACTTCCTCAGGAACTAATTACACATAAAAGTGAAATTGACTTCAACCTAATTCCACGAGCCATCAAAGGGTGTAGAAGGGATAATAATAATTATTAAAAGTATTGTATAATCTGGATCTTGAGAGTCATTCAAATAATGGTCTCCACTGAGAATAGAATTTGTGCTCCACATGAAATGATTACCGTCTTCCTCCGTAAGGCAATAGACTGGCTGTGAGACTACTCCTTCACCTCCCAAAGTGTAGGCCAAAGTTTTCACGGAGTAATTAGTGAAACTTTGGAGGCCGTGAAGAGTTGTTTCCTTATTCGACGTCTTCTTCACCTCCAGTTTTTCACCTAACAAATTATAAGCTCAACCTATACTTTCCACTCCATAGTTAACCAATTTCTGCTTGTCATCTATACCCAAAATTTTGAATGTCAATTTGCCAGCATTCACAATCTTTGCTGGTTCCAGTAGAATGCGCATAATTGCATCATGGCCAGGATGATATTAGTTCTGAGGAGATAGATTTGTTTGGAGAAAGTAAATATTTGCATCCGTGGAAAAGGATATGAAGTGAGCATTCTCATCAGCAACTTCTGCACAGTTCTCAATTTCAAACACAGTTTTCCTCCTATAATTTTAAGGTCAACTGAAGAACTCATTTAAAATCCTATCACTGAAAGGCTCTTCAATTTTCCAATAAATCTCCACACTCTTTACTGCCAAGGCACAGTGACACTTTACCCCTTCCTTTCCGTTACTACTCGTCGGAGCCGTGTCAGATCAGCTTCGTAATAAAATGGATGTCAACATGGTCATGCTGGAAATGATACTATGGGCGCGTTGTTAAAGTGCCAGATTGCCAGATAGACTTAGCCAGGCAATGCCTGACTAGCGAGAGTTTAACAACACCGAATCCATTCTACCAATAAATGTTCTAATCTAGGCGGACTTTAACAACGTGGTCCTAGTTTCCTAGATTAGGCTACTTTTAACAACAGGGCGGCGGTCAGTTTTCGCCTAGTTTTTGTATGAGTTTAGCAGCCTAATTTTGAGCATCGCCAGAACTAGGCAGGTTTAGAACCAGGCAGCAGCTGACTGACTTGACACAAGCAAGGTTATTTCTTTGCTAGTGTAGGAGCCGCGAAAATTCAGACAGACTTTTGCCAACTAACTAAAGTCTGAATTTAACAACGGGCCCTATATCTATTGTCATCAATTATTGAAGTAATCGTTGAGCAAAACTGGAATTCTAATTGGAATTAATCCTTTGTTTCTCAAAGTAATCACTGCAAACGGAGTACGGTCATAATCCCGCCGGCGTAATCCCGCGGACATTATTCCGCCGGACATAATCCCGCCGGTCATAATCCC
>JAQFXU010001610.1:0-27251 GCA_034693705.1 Spatulosminthurus flaviceps | reverse complement strand
AAAGACACAGCTCGGTAATCCAAAGACACGTCACAATTTTTGTCTCGTGTACGATTAACGAGAAATACCAACCCTGCCTATTTTACAATAACGAATACACCGAAGTTGTTCTTGGGCATCCAAACACCGTGACTAATGAAGAAGTCAACTTAAGGTGGTGGGTTATTCAACAAAGGGCACACAGATTGCCTTAAATCTACAATGGGAACTTCCCAATGTCTTTCGAAGTAAATATTAATTAGAGGACTAGCTGTAAATCCCACTTCCAGGGCCCAATTTAAATGGGTTGCAATGTATTTTGCCCTTTGCTTAGGTCTCAGTCTGGTTGCTCCGAATAATCCCCCAGTTAAGCACATTGGTAGGCCCAACTGAATCCCTTCAATCCACTTTACGACTACTTCACCTGTACAAAAGTCTGTCATTAATCAAGGCTTGAGAAATTCCCATGCAAGATAATATAAACATACACTATAAACTCGGGGTTATTAAAGAGGTTAAACAATTTCCAATACAACAATACCTAACATATTAGTAGGCATTCCCGTAATGGTATGAAATAAGTCATGAGCTTCACGGTATCTCTGCATTACATAGGCTAACTCTGGATCGGCTATGAATCTCACCGGAAGACGACTATCAGGCGTCACATTATTCTTCCGTAAGAACTGAATGTAATGGGCACCTAAAATTACACACATTAAATAATACACAATAAATAGATGCATTTCAAGCCACAACAGAGACTATAGAGATTCCCAAAGGCATCCAGAAACTAATTTGGCACAGTAAAATGGACAAACACAATATCTCAACATTATACTCGAGCAAAAAAAAATTATCACAACCATACCGAGAGTATAGGAGGGCAGAGTTGCTAACCATTCCAAATCGATGGTCTCAGAATTAATCCTAGGTTTCTCAGTCAAAATTGCATGGGCTTCTGGATCACTCAGCATTTTTTCTCGAATTGATCGTAGAACGGGGCCAGCAGTGACTTCCCCGAACACCGCTATTGATTCTACAGACATTCATGAAGTACAAAAATATTATTCTTAAAATACGTATTGCTCATAATATAATCGCACAGACACCAATAAATGAATCGATTTGAATGGGAACTGTTCAAAATCTTACCTGCTCGAGTAGGATCAAGAAATGCAGCCAATCCCGTTCCTACAGTTAACAATGCGTGCTGAAATGATGTTAAGTGAATATAATCCTTCGGGAACTCCACTTGGCCTTCCGCTTCATTTTCTTCAAGTCGCTCCTGGGAATCTGGATCGGCTTGACGTTGATGCTCATATTTTTCATTGGAACTCAAGCGGCTAGCTCTACAAAAACATCGCCGGTACTGGAACTGGAGTACAACCTGTTGTTTAAATGTAGGGCGTATTAAAACTGAATTAACTATGCAAGGGTGTGCGAGTCTTCTCAGCATCTCGGACTGTAATTATCTGGTGACGAATATTCAAAGCTAATTAAATGTCAGTGGTTGCACTACCGAAACTGAATAATTCAATTTAAATGAGCGTATATAAATTGATGTCATCAGTCAAATGAATTTTAAGTATACGATTATTTCTATTACGATATCAAAAAAAATTAGTTAAGCTCATTAAAAAGTCTCGGTAAATATAACTTTTTAGTTCTAATGATTATACGATTTAAGTGCACTGCAGTAGTTACTAAAAGCAGTAACACAATACATATCACTTCATATAATTATACAAGCCTGTAGACCAAATAGTATGAATTCAGTACACAAAAGTTCGTACTGTCCACTATGTTCTTTTTATTGTTTCTTATTTTGTGTTGTTCGGTTGTTCGATGCTCTGCTCGTCGCTCGTGTAAATGTTGCCAGTAGAAAGAACAAATAAAGCGGGAATAACAAGGAGATCTTCAAGGATTAGTTTTACAACTATGTTCTAACAAGCTGGATTCATTATTATTGCTATACAAAATTGCACCATCACATCGATCAATAACACAGCATACTACATTATGTTAATAAGCTTATAATGTATACCAGGAATAACCACGCGCCAGATCAGAAATGGTTACTTTAAGATGAAAGGGGTTTTAGTTTTAATGGCAAAACGAATGGCTTGTAAATACACATGCTACAGTAATTGTTAAAATATTGCGTCGGTATTATAGAACAATATGAAAAAACCCAGATAATTTGCTGGGTTACAACAACGAACGTATTTACAATTTTGATGTTAAAAAGCTTCACGCAAAGAGTCTGAGAGAATAAAAACAAATTAATCCAACAAGCTGTAAAGCTAATTACCTTAACTAAAACTAAGTTATGCATTCAAGTTACTGCAGAAAACTAACTAGTTCCAGCATAACTATTTTTGTTAACAAGGAATGTCATGGTTGATAGCAAAAATCCAAGTATTAATGAAAAAAGAGTAAGCATTAAACTTCAGGTCATACAGCACACGATCAATCAACTATACTGACAAGATGGAAGTTGTTGCCACCATTCCTCATACTGATGGCACTGGTCAGTCGTCCAAAACTTACAAGGTAAATCAACGAAATCTGGAGGAGGAAGCTTCGGTTCCGCCCATTTATGATACTGCGGTAGTAAAGGACGCCTAGGTTTCGAAGTTCGAGTTGGAGCTCTCCTTTTTGTTATCTTCATCGTAGCAGGGACTTTTCCCACCTTCGGAGAAACTGATTCAGACAAAATGGAACTCAGTATAGTAGGTTGCATCCTCCCATCCGAAGTCTTCTTAGCCATCTTACCAGGCGTCTTTTTATTCCTAGTAGTACAAGCCTTCTTCTTTGGAGGTGGAGAAGTAGCTAAACTTTTTCCATTGGGCACCACCCTTTTCCCCTCAGGCGAGAAAGCCGCAGCGTAAGTAGTGGCAATCCCCTTTCCGAATCCCCCGTTCGTAAATATCATGGACGGCACTGGCGGTAATACCTGATTCTTTGATGGATACGATGCCGAGGCAATGATTTCTCTCACCATATTATGACCGAAGGCTTCTCCAGTTTGTCGACGATAATCTATCGGCGTCACCAAATACTTGTAAAGCTGAGTGTTCTTCACCTGATCGGACACCTCGCCCTTACGAGTGTTTTCACATGGAACGTTAGCCAGCGCTTTCATCACCATGCTATCCACTCTATCCGGGACCTTCATTTGCCTTCTTTTAATGGCCGTCGATTTCTTGAAGTATGAATGGTCATGTGTCACAACTCGTACTAATTTGTCAGCTGGAGGAGTCTCGCTCTCCGGATTGTCAGGCACTCGAATATTCAGTCCACCCGCATACAGACAGTCACCTCCAGATGATGGCTATACATCCAAGTAAGTATAACAAGTTCAAAATTACAAATCTATCAATTTATCAACTATCAACACTAAGTAAAACCTATCAAAGGTCATGGAGCTCTATACAATTGAATCATTCCGTTTTGAATTCATTAACTCATCGGACAGGCTAAAAGTCTATTTGAGCGGGAAAGCCCTACCCACTATACGCGCCCTCCTCCTTTCCCAATAAACTAAAATACCAACTGATCAATTCTAAATATTAAATTTTATAAAATTAAGCACGATATCCAACTAATTACACCAGCTTTCCAAAGTTTGTTTAATGCAGGGGATTCACACATAACAATTAACTAATTACTAGGATCCGATTTCAACGCAAGGCTATAAACGAAAATACCGATTTTCTTCAACTTCAAAGTTAATAAACACTTACTTCCGTTTCCGGTAGATTTGACTTAAAGTTTTGCTCGTCCTCACGCCAAAATGGAAGGACATTTTTTTGACTTGCCCAACCACTTTCAGTTAAGCGGTAAGACTGGCCATTTCTTGAAGGGCTACTAGTTGCCATGGTAAATTGCTGTCAGCTCATTCCCAAGTAGTCCTTACAATTTTACAGCTAAGAGGCTTGCGGCTTGATCAAAATGACAGAGAGACAGACCACAACGGAAGAGCTTCGTTGACAGATCCTTTCGCGATGCCGACCAGAAATGCCGCCTTTTTCACGTTTGTAACGAAACGGCGAAGCAAACCTGGTATGAGTTATGTATGTTCATTTCATTCAATGCCCCAATCCATCAGATACATGTACTAGGGGCTAGGGCATTGCATATGTAAGATATTAATGGAAGAGGGTGCGTGTGTGCTGCTTTTCCCTTTTAAACCACCGCCAGCCACCGTGGTATTTTTTATGTTTTCATTCAATACTTCAATTCAATTGTGTTCATTGACGTGCACACTCCGTACGGACTAATGGCTAGAATTTTTGAAATCGCTCTATTACAGATGACTTACTCTTCTAAAAAATGTAACTTTTCAGGTAATTATGAAGTAAATCTGTTGTATTTTCGGATTAAATTCGGTCTAATTACATCGCCAAGTGCGAATATCTTTGCAAGCCAATGGGATAAAATGCGCTGATGTACATACATCAAAGAATGTAAACAAATGTAGCGAAGTGCACTTTTCATTGTTGTTGGAGTTTCCATGAATATGTATGCATGCGGTAACAATTCCATTGACTAAAAGCATTGTTGTCTTGTCCCGTCAATTGCATTAATGTGCATATGTTTTTGTTATTGTGGGCCACCAAGACGGTTTATGCACGGTCGGACGATGCGGCTCTAACAGTATAAGGAGACGACCTTATTCCATCTTCCATAGTGTGGTTCATGCGAAGTGGGCCGATGCAGAAAAAATCGGATTAATCATTGTATTGAAAGTTACTGCTAACTTGGAGTGTAATAATTATTATAAAATAAAATAAAAACGAATGGGGCCTTTCCCGTTTAATTTTTTTTTTACTAAAGCGGTAGGATATAGTAGGGGGATGGTATTTATTCTTTGGGGGCTGGAGCAAATTATTAAAATTTTGAAAGTAGGAGAAAAGGATAGGAGTAACGGAGAGTCAAAACATACTGAAAGCAAGTGCATTCAAGGGGAAGTTTAATAGCGCAGAAATAATTATGGAAATAATATGTGGAGAATATTTAAAAAGGTTAACTGTGCTTCTAAAACTTTTAATGTTTATTGATTATTGTGCAGAATAGAACGGAAATGAAGTTATGAAATATTTAAGGATCAGAAAAGAAGCTTGAGCGCAATTTCTGGGAGAGAGCGAGACGAAAAAAAAATAGTTAAAGTACGGCGACCATACGAAAAATCGGGAAAGGATGAGAAGAACCAAAAAATTCGGACTAAAAAATTTAGTAGTACTGGGAAGGCTTTCCTTATGAAAGCCCTTTCTTCGGAAGCTGAGATTCGTTTTCGTACATTCATCGATCACAGGAGCCGTGGGAAGGATCTTCCGCCGGATTTAGCCCGTGAGCCTTCATTTGAACAGCAATGTCAAATAAGTAATCGTAGCACTCACATCTGAAATAATGAAAGAATTATGAGTTAGTAAGTTGGACTTGGAAAAGGTATTTTTTGTGATTAAATTCTATTTTGTTGCTCCCTGTTTATTTTTGTCAGTTAAAAGATCTACTTACATGAAAAATTATTATCACTATTGTGGTTGGTGCTTAAGACTTACTGATGATATATAAGCTCAAGCTGAATTAAAACTTACTGTGTCTTTGCTTGTTTCCACGAGGTACCCCAGACGTAAACTCCATGACGCCGGACCAGAACAGCAGTAGCACCAGGATAATTTTTTATTGCTTCTTCCATTGACTCCTTCAAATCTTCCTCGAATGGCGTATTTTCAATTATAGGAACCACTAATTCTTCATCAAAGCGATTGTATCGTTTCTTGACGGCATTGTAAGTACCCTGATAGAAACAGAATTCACATTCAAAACAAAATGATGTAATTTTACTTGTACAATGACCGCTTCATTCCCTTCCAGTTTCGAAACTTATGTCATTTACCTTGATCATCTCCTGATGAGTGATTCTGAACTCATTTCCATAAAGTAATGTAACCATCACGGCCGCTTTTGAGTGAGTATGTATTACAGCGCCAGCCTGACAGGCTATACATTTTAATTTTATTATTATCAAGTAAGAAACTTCATTCAAGTATTGTTGTTCTCAAGTTTTCTGAACTAATGAACTCGTTAAATGTTTTACATTGTACACGATAATATACTCACTTCGGTAAGCACACATGAACAGCGGAGTGCACTGACTTTTTTTTAGCGGCTTCGCAGGACTAGCTATGTCGTTTCCATCAATATCTTGTACAAACAGATCATCAGCTTCCATACGTTCTTTCTGAACCCCAGACGGTGCTATATAAATTTCGTCCCTGCAATTAAAATGTTGTTGAAACTAAACAAACAAGCTACCAGAAAAAATATGTTTTCGGCTCTATAACAACCATGAATGATTACAAGCAACTGAACTCAGCAGGAAATATTAGGTCATTTCCATAAATACTAAATAGTTATAACGCCAATTAGTGATTAGTAATAATTTAATAAATTATTATTACTGTAAAAGAACAAATTCATAGGAAACTCACCCTTGCTTAATACTCACTCCCCCTCCAGTCCCAGTCACCCATCCCAAATTATAAAATAATCGACAAAGTTCTGGAATGAGCACCCTAGGATGCTCCGCTGGATGTTCCTAGTAACAAAAACAAATAGGCAACTACGTTAAATCTGACTTACATGAACTATACTAATACTGATGAAAATTTTGTCAATTAATAATTAAAAATTAAACAAATCATTGCGATAGTTTCGATTTTCAACTAGTTACGCCCTATTCGTTAGGAAGTTACCTCCTCTTGATTGTTGTCTCCCATTCTTAATTATTTATTAATTTTTGATAACTCTCCCAGGTTTATACTCTCCAGCAGTATTGTCACAAGGACCTCCAGAACTGGTTTTGAATTCCTTGTTGATCAGTTTAGATGCAGATACCGATGGGAAAAATGTCTTCAGCCTGTCATCCGCACTTGCCCTCGAACTTTAATCTCCTCATTCATTCATCAGACTCCGGCGGAGCCACAGCATCTTTTTGGTCTGTAAGTATATAACGAACATAACTAAAATTAGAGACTGTATGAAGGACATTTAATGCATAAAGATACATTGATACACAAGCACGTGTAACTATTTATAGTCTACAATTCCAATATGTTTTTATTGCTTTTGCTTTTTCAATATGTTGACCTATAATTCAATACGGCAAAAGGATTTGCTGAATTAAAAATTAAGTACTTAAGTACTTACTGTAAAATTTTTATGATGGTAACCTGCAATATCTATTGCCTTAATTGAAGTTATATATAATCTATGAAAAGTATATGCCTCACTGTATACAGTATACACCCACACCGCTGACACCTCTTTTTGTAGTACCCGGCAAGTCCATATGATCACCTCATGAGCGTTAAGCTTCAGCTAAGGTTCTCGCTCACTCAGTGGCAGTGCCAGCATACATTCCAGCCCGCACATCAGTAGTCACAGTCGGAGCTGTAAATATGCTTTCTTCATAAACAGTGATTTAAATGTCCCAGAAGCGTACCTATAATTATGATCGTATATTTTACTGGACTAACATTAATGACAATGAGAGTATTACCATCAAACCGGGCAGATGGGCAGAACTTCCAGTACATTTCAATTTAATTCATGACTTTATGGACATGTTTTGTATTTCTGACACAGTAAACAAAGACTGGTAAAAATAATCACAAAAATGCATGCTGTATGCTATTTTAGCTCAAATAAGGAGCAAATTTAAAAAAAATTAATTGAGAAGGAAAATGCTGATGTTGGATGTTTTATTGGCTTTATTTAGTGAGACAATTGTGCACGGCAGAATTTTTTGAATCTGTTATGGATTGGTTTATCTACTATAGGCTATGAATTGCTGGGGGGGGGGGGGCACAATAGTCACTGATATTTTTTCGGAGGATGACATGCATCCCCCGGGGCCTTTGATTTCAAGGGAGTGAGCAGGGATAATTGCGCTGTGGAGGTTAGGGCATGAAGCATATTAAAGTGTTAGGATAAGAAAGACCTGCTGATTCAAAACATTGCTGGGTGATTAAACAGGGACCCCTGACTTTGGGAACCATCAGCGTGGTTATTAGTAAATTATTTCTGACGGTATGACTGCGCCGAGGTTAATATTTATTATTTGCGAAAATTGTAATTTCTGGTGATCAAGTGAATGCAGTTTGAGTGGATAAAAAACTAGTTTGTGAAAAACTTTTATTCTTACATTTCAGGAATCATGGTTTTAAGGGCTAAGGCCGTATCAACGTGAATCTTGAATGAATATCTATCTACATTTCAGGAATCAGGAATATTAGGTGCAGTGAAAGGGGTATAAACTAATCTCATTCTCAGTTCAGAAGGAGCCATTAGAAGGATAATTACTAATTATACTTAACACACTATCATTGATTCAGTAGTATCATTATATTGGGCCATTGGGTGAGTAGTTGAATTGAATCGGTATTATTCGGTATGGAAAATTGATTGGTGGGAGTACTATTTTTTTTACCATGATATTTTTCACTGTATACGTTTATACATACAAGTAGAATAAAGTTTAACGATAAAAGAGAAACGGTGAAATATATCTATGTGAGCTACGTCACTACGGCAGGCAAATTAAGTCCTGTAGTCATTTTGGATTAATGTTTCGAGTTGTGCGAATAGCATGTGGAGTGTAGAAAGATTGAAAGGTCTGAAGAGTGCATGTCTTTGGAGCGAACAGAGACAGCTTTCTGAAGATGAGCTGGCAAAGATGGACATTTGGAATATTAAAATTCTTCAATTTTACCCATTCGCCTTCGAATTTTCGGAAATACCTCCGTAATAATTGACTTGGTGTGTTTAATTCTGCAAAAAAAAATTCTGAAGCAATATACATATGTCCAGCTACAGATTCACTAAAAAGACCAATGTGCCCGATTCTAATTCCGCCACAGTCTTCAAACGGCCATAGAAACCAATCTGCAGCTGAAACAAGGACTATATATACAAGCAATCTACTACATCAATTACTTTGTACTTACATCTGTAGGCGTTAAAAATTTTGGATTTGAGTACAAAATAAAATTATTTTCCTCATGATAGCCACAAATGTATACATATACCTTGTAGAATATAAACGCAAACAATACCAAAGATAATTGTTTAATCAATGGCTCCCAAAAGTTAGATGAAGTATTCATTCATTTAGTCCAAGCCTTTTATGAGCAATGCGGGATTTTAATTGAAGTTAATGGTATAGCCAAAATACAATTTCGGAAATGAAGGGACGCGAACAAGTTGTTAGAAGAGCTTGCTGTCTTACATCCTATTATGTACAAACTTCGCTCCCTGCACGTCATTATTATTATTACCTTCAATTTGACTGATTGTAAGAATTATTACTGTTGACGCCGTCTCGAGCTCTGATGTTCTCATCCCGTCATCCCGAGTACTCATCCCGTTGTCGTGTGTTCTCACCCCTTCGTCCCATCATCCCGAGTATCTACTAATCCCGTCGTCCCATCATCCCTTGTTTTAGTCACCCATCCCGTCACCCCGCGTTTTAGTTTGACCCGAAATCTTCAAGTGGAAGGATTAAGCTTTTCACGTGGATGAAACATGTTTTTATTAAATTCAAGAAAAATTCATTTTCCTCGCGGAAAAATGTGTTCGTCCATCGTCCTACTATACTTACACGCTGATTCAGCCAAAACAAAATGTAATAAGTAATTATGTTTTCCGAAACCAAAGAAAATTCAACGAAGTCGATCATACAAGGGTGTATAAAGAGCTTAAAAATTATACATAACAATGCAATCCATGGATAGATGGAGTAAAATTTGCCGCAGTCAGGTCTGAACGCTCAACGCATCTTAATTGGATCAGAGTTTTTGTGCTATCACGAGAAAATATGGGTTCACATTCGCCACTTCCATGATGATGAAAACAATCGAAGGCGATTTGGATACAAGTTTTTTCGAGTACCGTTTATTATTGTTTTAACGATTTCTGTAAACTTACAATTAGGTTTTCACTTTGAGAATGGTTCAGCATTAGGTGGGTGAGAATTTCACAAATATCTTCCAAGCATGCTTGCAACTTTCAAAACGACATGTAACGTTTAGGAGCAGCATGAACAATTATTATATTAAAGCCATGACTAACTTGACTGTAATACACATTTTGTGGGGAGTTGGTGAGTAATTAATGTCAAACATGTACAAAACCTACAGAAGGTGGTAGTTGTTGTTATTCCCTAAACTAATTGTAAGTATACATACACAACTCTAAATTACACCGGAGGAGACATCAAGTATGTGAGCTGTGGGAGTAAATTATCACAGCTTTAAGGCGCAAATGAGACAACCCACAATACCCCCATATAATATGTTTTTTATAGTTGAAGTAATCATGATCATTATGTATAGATTATGGCTTCACTGTACATTCTTCTTCCCGTTGTCAATTTCGTGTCCAGACAATTTCCTATTATTTCAAAGGCTAATATTTATAAGGTAACTATGTAAACATTTACCTCTCAAAAGTGCGATGGTAAAGCGGACGATGAAATAATTCAGGTTTAGAATATGCCAAGATGTTTCCCAAGGCTCCCGTGTAAAACATCCCCAGCAATCTAATGAAGTTTATAAGAGCCATGTCGTTTTCAACCCAGCCCTTACTTTATAAGCAAACACACATGATATGAGGAAGTTAGGAGGTAATACCTGGAGCTAGTAAATAAACAGAGATTCCATAAATGATGTAACCCGGGAATCCACTTTGTTTTTCTCATTCCTCCTGAAATTATATAGTTAACCCCATAGTGAGTCAGGAACTGACAAATTGAATTCCTACTTGATCACATACGAAACAACCAGGAGTTCTTAGAAATTTTTCGAGCGGAGTTCCTATACGTATAAATGATAAATTTATTTTTTAATCACACACCTGCTCAGGTTATAATTTTGTCAAGCTGAACGCTCGTTATCGTTGCAGATTGGGCAAGTTTCAGAAAATAACTTTTCCTATATGCTTTGTATATGTATATCCAACCTCACAGTAAACTTCACTATATACCCACTCCTAAACCCCTTTCTGTGCGTCGTGTCAGCGTCCTTTTATTATATTATCACCAACATTAGAGAGAATAACTTGGAATGACGAGCGACTGTACAGTGTAAAAGTCTGTGGACCCGAGAATCTTTACGCTTATTTGCAATTTAATCACTTTATTTAAATAAGAAAAACCTCCTGAAAATAATATGGTAAAATTTGATTGATTTTTATTATTACTTAAATTATACATAAAAATATTTGTTGCATTCAAGCTAATTCATGTCTTCTAAATGTTCCAAGTCCCAATAGAGAAGGATGAATAACCTCGGGTTCATATTTTTAAAAGTTGTCATTATTTTTATTTGCAACTCACACATCCAGCCCTTTGTACATATTATGTACGTGAGGCCTTACAATAAGAACATATCCTAGGAATTAGTAATGTTAGGGTACTAACATAAAATATTCCTTCCTTCCTATATTATCCAACCATGAATATCATTCTCCAAAAACTCACAGGATGAATAAACGCGTTCACTCGTAACTTGCGTTTTCAACCAAGAGCTCTTTAGTTAAACCAAACGTATAGAGGAGGAGGATTAAAAAAAAGTAGAAATTCCACTCGCTGAAATTTTGTAACTACCCCTCATTTATTCAGTACTTTACAAGCAAATATGACGAAAAACGCAAAGTTGGTTATATTGACCGTATCTATATACCTCGTCCGTGTGTGCATTTTTAAAAGGTCAATAGAACTTGCATCTTCTCATCTCTTCATTTTCAGCGGATGGAAGAGACCTGAGCTGATAATTAATTATTATACATATATATATATATATATACAGCCATACTTCCATGTCTCATGAATTCATCCATTCATATATATTTTTCTGACGTAGCTACAAGACATTTGCGTGGTGGTTAGAAATGCATAGAAAATTTGACTCATGAATTAGCATCTCCCCTTTTAGCTTTAATACCAAATGTTCTGTGTCCAAGTCACTTTCCATGTAATATCAGTATTTTTCTTTGAAATATGGGAAAATGTTTTTTATTTCAAATTCCATCCATCTCTCTTGACGACTGTGTATATTTCTCTCTGCCAAATGCCTTTCTTGCACGACCCTCTATACTCAACCTATAGGAACATTATAGCAGCATATGGGGTGAATAAAGTTTTTTCCGAATTTTCTTTTATGATGCAATATTACCCATTGTAAAACCTATGATACCTGAGATGTACACTACAGTTGGGCAAAAACTCCCGTGAATTAATACATATGAATAGACATTTACACTTTACAGCAGGTTCATTTACCCACACATAGTTTTTAATGTGATGGGCCATCCCCTTTATACACCCGATCCCGAAGGTTTGAGGGACAAGACAAATGATACGATGAGTCTCTAATTAATAATCACCTTGGTTGAATTTAGTTATATACGAATAATAATTATACATATTACATATGTATACGTCCAGTAATTTATTGAAAGCTACCCGGGTACATTTTATGCCTCGTAAATAACAGGTTATTCTAAAGTATGCAATTACTTTTAGAATCCTGTAATGTTTCCACACTTTCACAGGATTTCCCAACATACCACGCCTCCGGTCCATTCTTATTATGTATCATCCTTCCATACATAAGTAAGTATAATAAGTGTCTCTATATTGTATATACGGGAAAAAAACTTGGAGCCCAAGCACCCCACATCATATTCATATTATTACACTATCATCGATAAACATTAGCAGAGTCAAATTAAAAAGCTGTGTTAATGTAAGCGCAATTTAACACACGTACACCGGCAGCGCTCGGACGGACGTGTTTATGTGCGTGGAATTTCATTTCTGTCAGCATCTCTCACATTTAATGTCTATAGTTCCATGAGCTGTGAGACACAGTTAGCTATGCCGGGTATACCTGGCGAATCTAATGAGAGATGAAAAAACTGGTTTTTTTAATGTGTGTCTCATCATTGACGAAAGCAAATATGAGAGGTCCATTGCTTATGCAAGTCCTACTACTGTATCCAGTATAATAAATATGAGTATGAGTACGATAATAATTCTAAAAGATATATTTTTTTACTTCCAAAAAACTTAAGGTATATAGGCATGTACATATAGAGTCCGGCAATTCAGACTCATTCAGCCTGGCAAGGTTTTTAGCTCGTAGTCTTGAAGTACTATATAGTATACAACTAATTGTATCTTTGTCGGGGATCACTTTTAAGTACATGCAATTGCTCTTGTTATCTCTGAACTTGCAATTCTCCCTTTGGTTATTGACTTTTTTCTATACTCATCCGTCCAACATATTTTTCCTAGCTTTGCCTTGTAAATATACACGTATGTATGGTGGATGAACACCGTTCGAAGCTTGGAGAACTTTGTATTTTAATGACATCCAGTTCAGAAGGTTTCCCTTTTCTTAATTTTTTTTTGGCTTATTTGCCAATCATCTCTATTTATTGGCAGGTAGAACCTGCTGTTTCAATAGACTTCATTCTTGTTGTTGTTCGTATTGGCAGGTATAGGAATTGCTTCCGCCAACCAAGATCAACAAGATTAGGTTCTGGGATGAGAAAAAAAATTCCTTGAAATTCTAAATCATAGGATTAAATTCTCAAAAGAAGCTGTCTTACTAGCTAAAAGATCTCTTGTTTTTTTTTTCTACAGGACCGTGGTTCATTCATCTTCACCCGGAGATTGACTTTTCTCATTTACGTTTACATACAATATAAGCTCTTCATTTCGGGAATCAATATGGAATTAGATTGTTGGAAATTCTTGGAATCCTCTGTACATATCTCAGGGTTGCACTGTATGTATGTACTAACTGGGAAATTGATTAACTTTGAGATACTTCTATATTGTGTATAATGAAAAGATTCGCAATGCCGAGGGACTTTTTTGGGAAAGAAACGTTATAGCAAGTTCTGTTTGTCGGTGGGTTCAGTCGTGCAATATTAATTCAGTTTAATCATGTATGTATTACATGTATGTACATTGCTCGTGTTTACATTGGAACAGTGAAAGGACTCAAGGTGGGGATGCTCTCAGACACTTGCACCTTCCTTTTCCAAGGTATGCATAGAATGCACATATGTAGATACATAATGTTAGCCTTCTGGGGGTACAGGGAAGATCCTGCCATAGCAGGGTTTCATATATAATGCAGCAAGAGCATATGCATACAATCAAAATATATTATGTGTTTTGTTTAAGAATCTCCGTATGAAGAATCGGTAAAATACGAAGGTACATGGCCGTATGAATTGCATACGGTGTACAATGGAGAGTTGGCAAAATAATGGTAAAAAACTGGTCCTCTGACTTATGACCGGATTCAAGGTGAGCACCTGGTAGAAATGCAGTCAAAAGTCAAAAGCATCTTGCTCCGGCAACCATCCGCTCAGTTCATCGGCACCAACCGGCCTCAAAGGTATAGCAACATGTACAATAGGATATTTTCAAAATTTATCATTTGATTTTTATATGAGTTAATTTTTTTCAAAATTTTGAATTCCCTGATTTTGTGAGATTAATTTCCGTTTCCGTCCCCTCTAACCCTTCTTTGTGCATTTATGTGTGTTTGTGTGTATTTTTATTTGTGTGATTTTAAAATGTGGAAGTAATTTTAATTTGACTAATAAATTTGACATTTTTCAGAAATCAAAATGAGGGTTTTAGTGCTACTTCTTGTGTGCATATTGGGCAGTGCTTACGCTATGCCCCCGCGTTTCTACGCTCTCCGCTCCGATCAATTGGATGATGATGATGATGTTGACATGGAAGATGAGCCTTTTGAAAGTTTAGACGATATATTTACATTCCCAAGCGGTGGACCCGGTGGACCACCATCAAGTAAGCAATTCAAAATTCAATTTGTGCTCTCCGCTATGACAGCTACGTTATAGTTCTAAAAGGATATTATGATGAATGGAAAAAGGTTTTGATGGGAAAAGCTATATATTTGAGGAGAATAAGTTGTATTTGAGAGTGCAGGTATACTTAAATTCGAGATTGTAACGTATGGGCTAATTTCACAGACAAGTACCTTTCCAACATGCCAACTTACCGAGGATTGGCAGCGGCAGATGTTGACGAGGATGGTGAGACATATCAGCTCACTATTGATCCATCAGATCCATACTACCGCTATGATCTGGAATTGAATGCGGAGAATGAGCCTTCTAGTACGGAGCTGGAGCTTGCCCGAGCCTACAAGATTGTACGAAAGAAGAAACCCGTCGTGATTGAAGTTCAAGAAATCAAAAATGAGGAAGATGAAGATGAAGAGGATGAGGATGAAGATGAGAGTGTGGAGGATGATGGTGAACAAGAGGATGATAGTAAGCCTGATTACGCCGTCCCTGACTTAAACCAACTCTTCCCAAACCCTGAAAATCGTCCACGTGGTCCTAATGGTTAGTTTATCAAAAATAAAAGTAAATACATTAGTTTAAAAGTTCTCACACAAGTTAGCAAAACAAAATAATTCATACAGAATGGAAAGTATAGTGGTTGAGTAAAGTGCATTCTCAAGTTTGGGCTTGTTTCCTGATTAATAATCAAAACTTTTTGACAGATTACCAATCTTATGTGAAACATACGAGAGAGAGACAACGACCACAACAACAACGACCTTTGAGAGGAAATAGTGGACCTCCTCCCCCTCGAAGAGGAGGAAGTTCTCCACCTCCTCCTGGCCGAGGACGGGCCCCACCACCACCTCCACCCCCTCGCGAAAGTTCTCCTCCTCCCCCCAGCTACCGTTACAGTTTCCCAGCTTCAGCTGAAGATTCTTCGGAAGTCTACAACACTATAATCATTGAAGCTGAGGATGTGGATGAGGATCTGGGTAGTAAATACCGTGCTATTGCCAGCAGTCCAGTGGTTATAGAGGATGTGAATGCTGATGAGGAGGAGGATGATGACTATGAAGTTGATGATGACGAGGAAAGTGATGATGATGTTGACTTCAGCGTGCCCAGTTATGATACTTTGTTCCCATCACCTGGAACCAAACCTCCTGGTGGTCGTAAGTTATCCTCGTTAAGTCCACCTTTGAAATTTCAATGAATTTATACTGGAGGGGGGTCTCTAAATAATCATCTTTCCCTCTCTCTCTCTGTGTCTATACAGTTTACGGAGGAATGAGGAATTCCTGGAACAACCCTCCTCAACCACCATCATCTCGTAGCTCCAATTATGCTCGGGTTCTCCGTCTTTTCCAAAGTCCCATGTTCCATGATTCCTACAATCCTGACTACATAATCAATCCCCAAATTGCTTTTGAACGGCGTAATGAGCGAATGAAGAATCGTTATAGGGATCCCAACTGGCGATACATGGATACCCGGACTCCCTACAACTACAAGCCTCTCCTCTACCAGAAGGGACACTGGGGTAATCCAAGAGAACATGATTACAATCCTGTCTCTGGTAATCATTACATCGGTGGAATTTACAATGGAAAGACTTACTATTAAATGAGGACCTATTTTCTCGTGACCCTGACCACTCACTCCCATAACGACCGCAGATATAAAGATTTCCCGTCTTTTTATACACATAAAAAAGTAATTATACATATACGGGACGTTACAGAAACAAGTTAAGCCAAAAAACAAAGTACAAGACTGAGTGAGGTATGACGATAAACAAAACGTCGTTAAAAGAATTCATTCTCAAAATTGGTAATACTGTCATTTGGTGGGTAAGAGGGGTATTTACTTACCTGTATAGCAATACACTACAAAACTATACTACAATACTACTAACACAAGGACAATCCCAACTTTTAATGACTATGTGTATAGGTAAAACAAAATACGTGAATGAAACTCCAATAATAATTCTACTATTATAGCTAACAATATAATGTTAAGGCTTAAAACCATCATCCATCCTCATTTGATACATTCACTTAGACAGTATTCGTGTTCAACGACTTTTACTCAACTGGCAACTCATTGTATACACAGTGAGGATAGATACTCGTTTTTAGAACATGTTGATAAATAAATTTCCAATAAAAACAAGTTTACTGTTGTAATTTTTATTGTTGACTTTTTCATTACTTTTCCATCCTTGAAAACCTTTTAAACTGATGATGCACCAGACGTAGTAGTTTTTCTTACATTTATGCACATACTTGTTAGTTAAGTACTTATTCTTATAGTGGGACCAACATAAATCATAGTTATTTTTAACATAATGGCATCGTTACATCAAACACCATTCCATTGTAATACATCATTTAAAATAAAGATATAAAACAAGAATAACAGGAGCAAGTGGTTGCAATTGCAGATCAACAAATAATATGCACCACATCATCAGCATTTACTTGCAGCAAATATTATTTTAAAAATTCCAGGTAATTGGACGGATCTGACAAGCCTTGCATGTTTAAATTGATGTGTATAATCTCCCACGATCTCGTGTCCACACGCAAACAAGAATCTACACTTGAGGTCACACACGTTGAACGAAATCCAACTCAACACATTCATTCATCCACAATATATTTATTCAAACCACATTTTACCAAAATATCAACATAAATTAAAATTCATTGCTATTGAAATCTCCAGAAGCTGGTTCAAGACTTCAAGTTGACCTAATTATTTGATTTACATTTTGAGAAAAAACTTAAATAGGTCCGAACAAGAATAAATGAGGGAATTAATTCTGGGAAATGTTTGTTTTTTTAGGGCATATAAATCTAAAAATCCACACGTGAAAAGCCTTTAAATAGGAAAAAGGTCAACACATGTCCACAATTTCAATTAAATAACATAATATCAGAAGTTAAACTCTACTCTAAAATCTATTGAGGCATTGCAATAATTAATTATACCCGTAGTAAATGCGTGGAACTGTCAGAGAAAAAACTCTGGACTACATTCCTCGACTTTTATTACGTTCCATCTGTTGATCAGCTCGTTGAGATAACATTGGCCGTATACTTTATACGGAGCTGTTTAGCGGGTTACTATTTATTTTTCTACAGCAGCCTTTGTCCCCAGGGTCTGGAAAACTGCTCCCTGTCACCAGGGTCTCAAACTCTAAAGTATTAACAATATTGTCATTGCCTTTATAGTAGTTTATACTATTACGAACTACGTCTAGTAGTAGCTCCATGTGTGGTGACTCAATTTACGCATCACATCAAAACAAAAACCAGTACAAATAATATTACATTAAGCATTCAAAATAAATGATCCTCGGGTAAATAACTATACATATTTGCACGTGAATCTAATAACATGTAATGACACATGAGATGCTTAGAATCAAACTGGAATAAGTCCAAAATTTTGGAAAATCTTTTTTTTTTAATGTTAGTTTTATGGGAGCGCTTTCCACCATATGCACGATAGGCTTGATATGTGTCTCTATCATGTTGTAATAGGCTCGGTAAGATTCGTTTCAATGTTAAACTGGGACCAGTCCACTTTTGTTTCAGAATCAAAATGGAATAAGTCCATCTGTATTTTAATGCTAAACTTGACATTTCAGTTCCAAAATGGAACAAGTCCACAATTTTTAAAACTTTGTGTTCTTATAACATGGTTTGTGGTGATTTAGGATTTCCAAAAATTTGCCTACCATTGTACATAAAATGGAAGTATTTTTTACAAGCATCACATGTGGAGTACCTATATCATGAAAGAAATGACAGTTTTTTGCGGTTCCTGTAAAATTTACAAAAGTGGACTTATTCCAGTTTGATTCTAAAGTCCTCACATGTGTACACTTTCTTCTGCATACAAGGCAACTGATCCAAAAGGAAAAAGGAAACAAATAGTCTTGGATGGAGTCAAGCGAAAAAATACCACAGTGTGTAAAAGTGCTAACTAGTTGCAATGTAACATTCAAATTCCAACATATTCCACAAATACAAACCCCACAATGCTAAATACCTTCATTTCCAGTCCATTATCAAGTAACCATGACAGTATAATAATTGGTACCATATAAGCAGACATGATTTCTATAATGGATAATCAGAATGTTATTTTTATTTTAACCCTTTACTTACGTACTTTAATATTCCACGAAATAAGCATTTTTTCTACCCGCCTCCCCCTACGCATGGTGTCAGTCCAGAAGCAGAAAAACTCCAGTGGATTTGAGTTCCGCTCAAACTTTTCTCTACAGTTGAGAATTCTTAATTTTATTCCAAGATTCAAATTCTTGTCAATCTGGTTTAATATTATTCTAAGCCTTCCAAAACTGTGTGGATTCTCCTTAAAATTGAAAGCATGTAGATACATATTATGTAACTCATATGACTACATAAACATTTACAAAATGAATATATAAGTTAATCAGCGAATTAAACGTTTCAACATAGGAATGATATATAGAATAGTGAAATTGTCGAGAAATATATATTTCTCTTTAAAAAGTAATAAAAAAAAGCATTGAAAAATATTATATGGAACATGGAAGGGGAGAAAGACCAGGCCACGCATGTGATGGTGAGATTGCTCTTGAGATTTCCCTTGGGATGTCAACAACCAAATTTCACTGCCTTTTCTTTTATTCTACCCCTGACGCCCTTTCAATGAATTCTTCTCTAGTAGAATTCCTATAGAACCTTTTAGCTATACTCATAACTATACACACACCCTACCAATAGTTATACAATAGTTAGACGGAATGTTCCCATAAACTATTTGTATATGTAAATCAACTAGTGGATTTTTTTGTCAAAGAAACTTTTACTACAACAGTAGTTCCAACTAAAGTAAGTAAATAGTACGTGAGATTTTGTAGGAACAAATCCAAAAAAGTCTCAGGCTCAACAGTTTAGCCTGACAATATTCTCCTCCATACATATGAGAGAAAGCTCGAGTTAATTTCAATAGACCCAGAGCTCCACTTACAGGGAAAAAACTACTTGAAAACATCTCGGATTTGTTTCTTAATGTGAAACCATACGCGTGAATATTTAAATGAGAACAAATACTACAACATAGTGTGGAGAGGAAAGGGTATATAAGGAGGAGAGTAGTAGTTAATATTTACCTTCCTATTGTTCGCCTAATAAAAACTTTCAACAATAATAATACAAAAGCCGTAAAATAACTCTGCGATTTTTATTATTAGTCCCTTCCCAGAACTGACATGCTCGTAAATACATGCTCAAAATCCCACTTCTCATTCTTCTCCATGCTTTCCTTTCACTCTCAAACCCACGGAACTTTTCCATACACTCCACTACAGATAAACTGTCAAAAGTATAAAAGCCACAATAGCTCCGGAAATTATAGAGCGTGTGTACATATATTTAAATGAGGAATGATTAAATAGTAACCAAGGACAAAGCAGATGACTGAAATTACCAGGAAACGTGTTTTTGAATCAGCCAATAAAAATTCAAAATTGATAATGAAAGATCAAATAATGACAAATTAAAAAGGATGAGTCGTTCCTCGGGAGGAGCTCCCGACAAAATCATTTAAATATGTTGAAGACTTACCTGAAGAAATCTATTCCTTCTTGAAATTGCCCACTACCAGGAAAAATATGAATATAAAAAAAAGTTGTATGCTATTTGCAAAGGAAGAATTTTTCTAATTAATTAAAATCTTGTATTATTACGGAGGAAGGGAACGTAAAATATTTATTACAACTTACTGGCATCTGATGCAAGAAGACTACAAACTCATAACTATAAAGAATTTAGAGATATCAAAACTCATGCTACAAAGGATGAAGTATATTCGAAAGGATTCAGCTGGACGATGACTAGCATCTGGCATAATATGCGACTACGTGAACCAAGAGTATGGATCGGAAGAAATTATGTTAACCTGATCGACATTTACAGAAAATGGAACTCGGGTAATAAAAACTTTGGATGCCCTTGTGGTGCATTAAGTGATAATCTCTACCACGTTATGATAGACTGCAAATTGTATGAAGACATCCGTAATGCTGAAATTAGTTCCATAAGTGTCAAAGATATCAACGAAAGTAACTTCAAGTTTTTATTTAACGACTCAACGCATATTAAGGAGATTTACATACTTATGAAAAAAATAATGGCGAAGAGATGTGATATTTTGTCCTAGACTTGGTGATTGTGCTAAATTAGCAAACTAAGTAATCTTACCTGATAACTTTATTCATTTTATTTTTACTCAATAACGATTTATTGATTTTAATGCATTTATTTCTTATTTGATGAGTGATGACTCTGTTCGTTATCACTCATCACCCACTAATCTCAACTAATTACAGTGAAATTGCTGATTGTAAGGGCCGTTGGCTATAAACGATCGAATAAACCATTATTATTACTGGCATCTCATTGATGCTTGCCCAAATATACAATCTTTTGGTTACACTTAAATGGAATTATTATTTATTTATTATTACTATGATTATTTTTATTTATTATTAACATAATTTGTAACTACGGTTTGTATAAATGATTATGTATTATTTTACACTATCCTCTAATTGCTGCTATCACGAATTCTTCCATCATTGACTTAGGTAGCCTAAAATCTTTTCTGTACGATTCAAAAAGATTAGCTATAGTAGTTTGAGAAACATAAATCTGCTCCAGCAACCAACCTCAGTTTATTATGAAAATTCACTTTATTCGGCTGTAACCGGTTTCGGTTTCTTCATCAGACTTAATCCGAATATGCTATCCTTATTAAGGACTAAATCTTTTAATCAAATGGTGGGGATAAAATCTCTTACACTGCGTTTGCCTGTGAGTCAAAACTGCTGGAATGGTACTTGGTACAACTTTAAATTATCCATATTATATTATTATATTATTATGGTGTTTAAATTATCCAGCAGTTAAATTAAAATAGGCGTACACTTGACTTTACTTTTACCTCTTGCCCCAACCAACAATCCAATTACTTCAATGTTATGAATGTTAATATGTAGTTTTGACGAAAAAGAGAGATACATGGCTCATATATCGACTTTTTCTCGAAGTTTACATCTGAAGCTCCCAGTTTCGATGTTTCCATTCTAACCGTCGGATCTATTATGAAAACTCACTGCTGAGCTTCCTTATAACACCAAATATCCACTCTTCGATTAGAACCGGCATTCGCTACGCAGTGAATTTCTTCAAGCCCTGTCCATCCAGCCTCTTTTAAATATTTAGCGATACTGCTTCTTATTTCATGGTGACGTGTATACAGCGTAACATACTGATTTATAACAGCAATTTTTTGGTGTGGATATAACATTGCGGTGCTAATGAGGCTTTGCAGGTCTTTGCTAAATTTGGAAATAAGAAGCTCCGGCCTTAATACAATTTCATCCTCAAATGTAACTCCGAGATATTTAACCACCTCTCCCTGTTCCATATCTCGTATTACATGACCATCGATATTTAACGGTTCATTCGCTAACTTGCCCTTCTTCATGTTAATAGCAATGTATTTTGCAAAGTTGATTTTGTATTCCACTTTTCCAGGTCATTCCTTGTAATTTTAGTTAGTTGAGTTGCACTGTTAATAGAATTTCCCACTAGACCCAAGTCATCTGCGAATCCTCTGCCCGCTACATTTACGACGTCTTCTTGCAGCTTAAAACCATATTTTGAACTGACTTCTTGTTCATTCACTGCCTCTAGTACATGATTGGTGGACATATTGAACAAATTTAGGGGACAATGGTAGCCCCTGGAAGACGCCTTTCTTGATTTCTATAGGTTGCGAAGTTCCATTAGCTGTTTGAAATTGAGGTAAATATAGGTAGGAATATGCTGTTGATAAAACAATGTAAGGAATAATGAAAAATGAAAGGAACCTTTGACACGGAAAGGATTCTTTTGAGTAGAGAAAAAAGCAAATTATTTTCCCTATTTCAAAAGGTAATAAAAAAGACTGCATCTATCCACGTGGTTCCTTTAAAGTTGTACAAAAAGGGAAAAGTTTTGGTGTAATATGCATTTTCTCTAATATGTATTTAGATGATAATTATTTTTTCCTCATATATACATTCAAAATGCTTATCCAAATATTTTCTACTTGCTAAAGTCTTCTATTGTTGTTCAATTCTCTTCTCACTCTTTGAGTATCTAAATGTTGGATGCCTTGGACAGATTCCTAGTATTATTCAAAGATAAAACAATGAACATAGGAGAAAGTTTTTCCCTATCTACTTCAATGAGTTTCCTTTGAGGAAAAAACTCAGCAAGAATAGCACCCCTCCTGTAATTTCCTCCTTATATACACATTCACGCATAAGAAATAATACAACGTAAAATTTAAGCAAGAATTTTCATCAAAACATCTTCCAATCTTCCCCACTTTTCTCTTTCCAAGAAAAAAACCTTTTCTTCCAAGTTATTTTTATACCTCCTGGCAATGAATTTTTTACCCCATGATTTTCAATTAAATCCTCCTCACATAAAATTCCCGTATGTTTTCTCATACTCTCATTGAAGATAAGAGAAATGTTGGGGGAAATTATTATTGTCAGGTACAGGAAATGTGTTTACAGCTTTGGTGTCGTGGGAGTTTCTTAGTAGCGTCAGAGATTCCTTTTATAAGAGAGTCCTCCGGAAATGAAATATGCCATGGAATGACAAAATTAATGCATTTAGACTCCAAAAGCCCTCCAGTCATTTTTTCAATTAATATCACACCCTACAAATATCGTCCCTTTGAAAACTATGAGAGCTTTAAAGGACGGAGATTTGAGGCTGTTAAATGATAATGTGATTACAATGGATGCTCCAGAGAGAAGGAGGAATGTAGAACAAAATATACATCCTTAATTTTTTAATTAATGCATTTAAAATCTTAAGGAGCTTGGAAATAAATATTGACAATTATTATTATTTATATGGGTTCTATAAAAAATATTGACAAGATAAACACTAAAAGGATGTTGAACTTTGCACACCAATATTGTTTGAATCCATGAAATATGTAATAATTTTAGCACACACGACCACGAGGGTTTCAATCCTCGTCCCCTCCTAGACCGTAAGGCTAGGAAGGTTGAGGTGACATTATCCTTTAATTAAAACCTATCAAATAATCAACTTGAGAGTAAAGAACTACCCCTGGGCCTTTTCCTCCATGCCCAAGGCATCTAATTTGGATTATGTTCCGTATGCTTGTATGTATATACATACACGGGGGTTATGGAGTTTAGAGGTAGGAATTTTATACCTTCATTCACTCAGGGCAACAACTGTCATGTTATTGTTCCAATAATAAGGCTCCTATAGTGTTTAACACGGTCTTAGGTGAGCAGCAGGGGGAGGAGAACTTAATTCAAAGCATATGGCTTGACAGAACGGAAATTAAAAGCAGGAGTTTAGTAAAGCAAATAATTTGCAGATCAAAAGAACGAGCTCCATTCCCCTTTAAAATTCTACCACTTTACCTACATACACAAGGATCACCTTAGCTTTACTCCACCTAATAAGAAAGTTAATTAAGGCTATATGTAATGTCAAAGCCTAAGAAAAATATATTGCCCTGAAAGTATTCCCACATCCCAGAGTCCTCACAAGTTCTTTTTTCAGCGCAATTACTTGCATATTGAATTACTAAAAAAAATTCCAGCACATTCAACACATATTCAATTACAAAGAAAGTTTGATTAATTCAAGGAAAATCTATCAAAAAACATAGCCCGGGAAGAAGAAAGATATCCGGGAAATTTTGAAAACAAGAATAGGATTGAAGTGCTTGTAATCTTGTTGATTAAAATAAGAGAAATTAAAATTCTAAGTTAAGGTTTCCTTTTCAAATGTATGTACCTCCACCAGTATTGAAACGTGATCGAGGAAAGAAAGTCATGGTGGAATGAAACCTCACTAAATAATTAATTGTTTTTTTCCTTTAACAGGTACTATTTCCTATCCCTTATTTTTCTCTCTTCCTTCCTCAATAATAATAATAATAATCATGATATTTACATTAACTGTGGAAATATTCAGAAATCAACAGATATCTCAGTTTACTATTCCATACAGTGTTTAGAAAAATCTCCGCAAAGTAGCAGATTTTTTGAGAATTTTCTCCTTTTTCAGCCCTTTTCGTCTCTTTTTGAGCGCAAAAAGGGCCATTTTTAGTCAAGGAATGAAAATATGCGACCTTTTATAAATTCAAAATTAATTTTTTACGCAAATCAATGGAATTGCTTCTAATTTTGTGATCGTACCTTCAGAATTGACATGACCTTAAATCTTAATAGGGAAAATGTTTGTAGCGCTATAGTAGCATCTCTCTGTAGTACAATAGTGGAACAATATCGGCCATCCCTTGGATGCCACTATGTAGGGAATCTACTGTAAATAGTAATAAATAATAGTGAAATTAATTTCTCTCACTCCTCTTGACTAAAGTTTGTTCTTTTCTACACATTTAAAGCTTCCCAGTATTTTTGTGTTCATAGTGACAAAATAGCAAAATGCGGAACCCCCTTGCAAAGGACCCAATACTCTGAAAATTTCAATCTTAAGTGTAAAGCCGTGGGAAAATATTTTTAAAATTCAATTGAATACTTTTCGCTATACATATGCACATATACAAAAGCTAGGCTTTTTATATGCTCTATTTTACAAAGACATAATTCCTTCATTGCCCTGTACGTCTTCCAAGGTTCGCAGAATAATGTGAAAACGTATCTTTGAAGTTTCATTGCAATGGAATAATTATTCCAATAGACTTCCCTACATAGATAGAGTTAGTGGAATTAGACTAGAGTTATAAATGCTTATGCACGTGCTGCTGCTAACCATTTAAAAATTTACATTTGACCTTACGAACCCTCTCGAGATCTCCTGACGTAAATGGCTATGTACTTTTCTCCGTATTTAGGTATGTATAGGATCATAGGAAATAAAATGGTAAAATGCCAGGCATACCTTTATTGTAGAGAAAAATTGACGCGGAGGAAGTAAGTTCAAACAAATGAAACTTTAAACCGTAACTGTGGAAATCAAGAAAGAGAAATTCCTTGGGCTTTCCACGAATATTTCTATTTGCCTTCACAGCTAGTACTACTACTACTACTACTACTATTCTGTACTACTTGAGTATTTGATCTAACCTATGGGTTTGAGAAAAGGTGAGTGCAATTTAGAGCCCTTATGGAATATCTATATTCACTTTGACCCTCCTTTGATATGGTATCTTGTACATAGTGGAGTGTGGAGGATTTGGTTGAGAAGAAATTTTTGAGGAGGTGAAAATTTGATGCTATTACACTTGTACCTTTCGCCTATATGTTTCGTTTATGTGAGGAAAAAGTTTTTCCTCAAATTCGGACGCAGAAGAAGTTGCAGGCAGGGGGTAAGAAAAGAAATATATTTTCGATTTTGTAAACAAAAGCGGAAATTTTAGTCTGGGGAGAGAGAGAGAGCCTTTAGAAATAATTTGCAATGAGAGACCTCAAGATTACATGTTTCCTATTTCCTATCGTGTGTG
This sequence comes from Spatulosminthurus flaviceps, assembly GCA_034693705.1. Taxonomy (NCBI): domain Eukaryota; kingdom Metazoa; phylum Arthropoda; class Collembola; order Symphypleona; family Sminthuridae; genus Spatulosminthurus; species Spatulosminthurus flaviceps. The sequence continues at coordinate 785 of JAQFXU010001610.1, read as the reverse complement.
CTTTCACCTGTGTCCCTATTTTTCCCCCTCCCTCTTTTCTTTACGTGATTCACTGGCCTCGTCTCCCGCTATATAGCATCTATTACGACTCAGTGGGGAAAATTTAGATGGATTAGGAGGAACAAACTATGTGGAATATTCACTTTCCCCGGCGTAACCCTACACAAACTCTCGGATGGCAGTAATCTCTGTAATAGCTTGAGCTCCACCTGTGCTTTCTCTTTTCCTAAATCACCAGATTTCGTGATGACACTAACTACTTGTTCTAAGATTCCAACCAAATTCTAAGTTTCCCCACGTGACGTGTTTATAAGCACAACAGCACAAGGCGGATTAAGCTAAAATAATTATTACTATTACCGTTTTTCCCGTACGGATCTGACGGCTAGTCCCTTGGAATTACTCCTACTTACTTTGCAAATACATCAAATTCCTACGCCCCACCTAATTCATACAAATATCATCATTTTCTCTACCTCAAAATAACCATCCATAACAAGCACTCAGTTCTGCACACAATTTATATACATTTTCCAGGTTCATAATTCATCTCAGTGGTCCATGCCACTGGTGGGGTTCCTTTAAAACCTCACACTCTTTTAATGTTAAAAACAACGGAACTAAAAAGAACACAAAAGATTAGTTGAAATATGTGTAGCTGTGAGTGAGTGATGAGTGTCGATTTTCATTATTAACTTTACTAAAGTAGTGTGTGTGAAATTCCATGTTCACTTTCTGCTTAATGGTTCAGTTTTACTATTCAAAATTCAAAGTTATACATTTTA